>BQNB010087849.1:15294-26347 GCA_026074375.1 Tanacetum coccineum | reverse complement strand
AAAATTGCATACAACCTAGAAATCGTCTAATTAATTTTAATAACCAATAAAAATTGGATCTTGATGCATAAAGATCGAAACTCGATGCATAAAACGCCCAAAGGGCTTAAAAAATTAATCAAAAAGAACCCTAATTTGTTTGTCCAATTTTATTCTTGTAATTACAAATTCATATACGATGGCTCGTGATGCCACTGTTGGGATTTTAGATCTAATTAACAATTAAACATATCACGAGTACGCAGCGGAAAGATCAAACACGTATAGAACTTATAATTAATAAGGGATTGAAGATATACCTTTAGCAAGAAACGTTAGACTGCTTATAGCAATAGTTACACCATACGCGTGTGTATAATGCCACGCGAAACCACCAAGCATCAAAAGAATAATCACTTTACTTCGTCACACACAATACGTTTTTAGCAAACGATGAAGTATGCTAGTACTAGTAGTGGTTTAGAAAACAAACACCGTATCTTGACAATCAATTAAACCTAAAACCTTTGTGGTTTCTTTGGGTCGAACCAAAAGCCAAAACCGAAAACCCTTTGTAGGTTTCAGTAGAATAAACCAAAGGAGAGAGGTAGGAGATTTAGGGCACGTTTGGTAGAGAGAATTTCAGAGATTAGAAATGAAGTAGAGAATAGAATTCAGAGAAATGGAATTGAATGAGAAATGTGTTGAATTCCATTGTTTGGTAACACAAGAGAATTGAAATAAAAAATAATCACGAAATATTTTTTTTAAAAACTACAAATAAAGAGCGATTATAATACAATAATTGCACCATCATTTTTTTCGAGTCAGGTTACTCGGGTCGGGTTAAGTCTATTCGGACCCGACCCCGATTAAGCCTATTCGGGTCGGGTTACCCGGGTCAAAAAAATTTATTCGGGTGAACCGAGTAACCCGCATGCTAGATAGGGTCGGGTATCGGGTTAAAAAAGTTTTGCTAACTCGGGTTCGAGTCGACCCAATCGACCCGAATAAATATTTTTTTTTAATTTTTTAATATAAATTTTCTATTTAAAAGAGTAAAAAAAAGGGCATTTTTTATTACATTTTACTCATATTCGGGTTGACCCGAACCCGAATGAACCCGACCCGAGTTGACCCGAACCCGAGTAACCAAAATTCAAATAAGGTCGGGTGAGTATGTAATTTTTAGTCTTGGCTCGAATTTGAATCTACCGTGATTTAAAAAGAATAGAAAAATAAAAGCAAAAAACAAAAAATAAAAATAAAAGCTCATTTCTCCAAATTCTCTATAAAAATTGTGGAAATGGGGGTGACAAAAAATACACTATCATTTCTCTCCATTTCTCAACCTAATTCTCATCAATTCTCCACCTTTTTATTTCTCTCTACCAAACATACTTGAGAAATGAAACCAAATCTATTTCTCTTCATTTCTCCCTACCAAACACACCCTAAGGTTTATTTTCTTAAAACACATATCAATAATGAACATTTGAATCCCTTTATATAGCCTCTATAACTTGAAGGAAAAGAAAGCAATCCCATCTCCTTATGGAGGGGGTATTCGGCCGGCCCAAAGGAAAAGGGGCAACCCGAACATTCCTTTTTCTCGGTTTTACACATTAGTCCTTTTAGTTTAACATTTAAACAACTAACTAATGTAATTATCATTTGTTTGCTAAATCACTAATTATATATTACTTTAATATATAAAACATCGTTCTACATATTAACGTGTGCGTCTCCGTAGGCTCGAATAATTTCCAAACATATATAATTTATATTTGTTCATATTCCAACACCTGTTCCTTGTAAATTTCTTCATATCTAAGCTAAGGGAGTCTCTTGTTTTGTTTCTACCCGATAAAGGGGCTGAGATACCTGCTTGTGGTGTATGGAAGATAGAGGATGATGGTTCTTTCACAAAGCTATTCACCTTTAACACACCTAATTCATCAATACGCAAGGTATTCGGGTTTAGGAAGAATGATGAACCTGTAATGGAAACTCAAAAGGAAGGTGAACCTGGTTATGCACATTAGGTTTACGAGCCATGCTCAGATAGCATCAAGTATCTTGGGATTTATAGAGACGTGTCTACCATCTTCATGGCATCTTACAAGGAAACGCTACTTCTACTGGATCACTCGGATTGTTGTGTGTATCCTAACAGGAAACGATCATGGAGATGAAGGTGTAGAGTTACAAAGTTATATGCTGTCTCTTGAGGTAGGTACCTAGTTTCTAGTTCGGGTGTGGAAAAATTATCATATATTCTGTATAACTGTTTTAATGCAGACAAGTTATGTTATGTTTGGTATCATTTGAGTGTGTAGATTCATCAATATTCCATTCACATCGACAGTCAGGGTTTGTGTTTTTCAAGTTAGTATGGCTACTAAAAAGAATCATTTGATGTAGACCTCATTTATTTATTTTTGCTATATAATAAGTCAGGCTTTTTGATTATGATGATTTGTGGTCCTTGTCCTTTCAAAAAAAAACTGTGTTCCTAGTAAGTGTCTATTATGCATTTTCAAGAATGGAGGATGTCCCCCTATATAATTGCCTTATTGCTTTTGATGAAACACGTTTTAGATCTTCAACACATGCAGTAATTTTGATAGCATTTTTTAGCTTAGTTACATCCATGTTACATTCTCATTTCGTGTTGGTCGGGGACTACAAGCACGAGTCTACACGCCTTTAAATATCCAGTCTCGTGCTTGTAGTCCCCCACCAACACGAAATGAGAATGTAACATAGATGTAACTAAGCTAAAAAATGCTATCAAAATTACTGCATGTGTTGAAGATCTAAAACGTGTTTCATCAAAAGCAATAAGGCAAGTATATATGGGGATATCCTCCATTCTTGAAAATGCATAATAGACATTAAATGGGACATGGAGGGTGATGAAAACACTAAGTTTTTCCACAGTTTGGTGAAGCAAAAGAGAAGGTCTCAATCGGTTCAGGGTATTTTACACCAGGGGAATTAGATATCAGAGCCTCACCAAGTTAAAGAGGTTTTTCTTAACTTCTACAAGGATAAATTTCAAGCAAATGAATTAGTGGTTTCTTTTAGTCCGGTAGCAGTCTCTTCGATACTTAATTTTGAGGATCGACTTCAGTTAGAAGGTGTTGTTTGTATGGATGAAATCAAGGCAACAATATGGGATTATGGTAGTGAAAAAGCTCCTGGTCCTAATGGTTTTTCATTTGATTTTGTTAAGAGGTACTGGGAGAGCATCAAGATGGATATTTATGAGTTTGTGTCATCTTTTTTTGAAACTGGAAAGATGCCTATGGGTTTCAACTCGTCGATTATTACTCTCCTTCCAAAAGTAAGTAATCCAATTCATATTCAAGATTTTAGGCCTATGTCTCTTATTGGGATTCAATATAAGATCATAACTAAAATATTAGCAAATAGATTATCTAAGGTTGTTAGAAAACTTGTTAGTCACGAGCAATCCGCTTTCATTTCGGGTCGCCAGATTCTTGATGGTCCGCTTATGCTTAATGAGATTATTGATTGGTACAAAAAGAGACACAAGAAGATGCTGATTTTTAAAGTTGATTTCAAAAAGGCCTATGATTCGGTACATTGGAATTACTTGGATTTCATGTTAAACAATCTTGGTTTTAGTTTGAAGTGGCGGGTCTAGATTAAAGCATGTTTAGAGTCAGCTAGGACTTCCATTTTAGTTAATGGTAGTCTAACTTCTGAATTCTCTCTTAAACGCGGTCTCAGACAAGGAGACCCGCTTTCTCCGTTTTTGTTTTTGTTTGTGATGTAAGGACTTCATAGTGCTTTATATGATGCGGTTAGTTCTGGTTTGATTCGAGGTATAAAGTTTGATGGTTCATCCGTGCATCTGTCTCATTTATTCTATGCTGATGATGTTGTAATTATGACAAAATGGAGTTCTCAATATATGGATAATATTATTCATGTTTTAAGGGTGTTTTTCTTGGTATCTTGTCTCAAAATAAACATTTATAAGTCTAATGTTTATGGTGTTGGTGTTTCTTTAGAAGAGGTCAATGATATGGTGCGTATAACAAGACGTACAGCAGGTTCTTTCCCGTTTGTTTATCTAGGGTTACCTATTGGTTCTAATATGAATCATAAGGCAAATTGGAAGAATCTAATGGACCAGTTTCATACCAAGCTATCTTCATGGAAGGCCAATCTTCTTTCTATTGATGGTCATCTAACATTAATAAAATTGGTGTTAGGAAGTCTCGCGATTTATTATTTTTCTATGCTCAAAGTACCTGAAACCATATTGAAGAGCATGGAGAGTCTTCGTGCGTCGTTTTTATGGATTAAGTGGTCAAATGTTATGGCTTCATTTGATAAAGGCGATTTGGGTATAGGTAGTTTGAAATCCTTTTACCTCACTTTGCTTCAAAAATGGCGATGGAGGTTCGCTTCTAATCTAAGTTCCTTATGGGTTCGGTTAATTCAAGCTTTACATGGACAGGAAGGGAGTTTTGATCAACACGGGTGCAAAATAAATGGTTTATGGGCTAAGATAGTTGGGTCTTCTAATCATTTGCATTCGAGTGGTATTCTTCTGACTGATTCTTTACGGTTTAAAGTGGGTTGTAGCACCTTAATTCATTTTTGTAAGGACATGTGGCTTGGAGATTATCCTTTGTATCTTCGCTACAATCGGTTATATCATTTGGAGAGAATAAGGATTGTTTGGTCATTGATCGTATCTCTAATGGAGAATGGCATTGGAATTGGGCAAGATCGGAGTTAGGGACTCGTAATGTGTCATCTCTTAATGTGTTATTGGTTAAGATTGGAAACATGGAGGTGACTCTTGAATTGGATGCATGTGTTTGGTCATTAGCGAAAGATGGTATGTTTTCCGTTGGAGTCATGCATCGATTTTTAGATGATCGTTTTCTGCCTTCGTTGGTTCCCTCGACGATATGGGAAAAATGCTTCCTCAGAAAGTTAACATTGTCCTTTGGCGTTTGATCTTGGATAGACTTCCTCACCATTTGAATCTTTCTTCTTGAGGTATGGAAATTCAAGATATTTCATGTCCATCATGTAATGTGAGCGTGGAGTCCAATCAACATATTTTCTTTGTTTGTGATATTGCTCGAAGCATATGGCAGCTCATTCGTGTATGGTGTGATATTTCTATGCCTCAATTTGATTCTATCGATGATTGGCGAGATTGGTTGAGCTCGTAGTCCGTATCTTTAGCGAAGAAGCAACGTATTTTTATCATTATTGTGGCTTCTTTATGGGTGATTTGGCGTTATCAAAATAGTGTCATCTTTAACTCTTAATTTTTGAGGAAAAGTAACATTTTTGATAACATTCGTTTATTTTCTTTTTCTTGGATTAAGTTTAGAGGAGGCAAGTTTATTAGTCGGACAGATTGGTTAAAATCTCCTTTGTATTTCTAGATCCTTGCTAGTATTTTTTGTTATATTTATATATTTCATGTTCTGCTGGTAAAAAAACTAGTTGACTTTATGTCTGCGTAAAAGGACATCATATATTAAACAGTAAATCCTAACAAGTTGCTAGACAAATAGCATTCACGCATGACATAGACCAGAGCTTGAGCTATGACTTCCCGCACCTACATCAATATAGTATCACTAGGGGGATCCAATCAAGTGTACTAATCAGTCCCTTTACCATAAGAACACAACCCCAGAAAACACCAATTAAAAAAAAATAACAAGATGGGTTTCAAATGTATGTATATTAGAAGGGAAAACTGAGTACATTCTTACAATGATTTCCTATCAATTTATAGATAAACAAAGGATACTACAAACATGAAACTGACATGCAATTAAACTTACATAAATACTAATTAAAACAAACATTAATGCATAACAAAACCGTTATTAGTAGTGAGCATTAAAACCAAGTAAATGCCCTTTATTGCGTCGGTTTTAATCCCAATAAATGACTTATTAATTACCAGGACTGACCCATCAAGATTACCCATCATTCACCCTTGTAATCTAGATGATCTTGACCCGAGCTTCTTCCACGGCCCTCTATCTCGTTCATAAGCATATTGACTCCTCCCGAACCCACGACCTCCTCCTCGGCCACGTCCAAAGTCACTAGCTCAACTCCTTTTGATTTTTTTTCCACCGGTAACATGTAACATGGCATCCCATTGGACATGTTCATTACCATCTTGACTTTTCTTGGATCTACGACCTCTTCCTTGACCATATTCGAAGCCACCCGATTTGAACTTCCACTGCCAAAATGTTTACGCCGTGTTGTTTCTCAATTTCCTTCTTGTCTTGACAACCACACATTTGCCGATAAATGTTATTCCATGAGATTTTTCCACCGATCAAGAAAACAAGGTGACCACCACCTTTACCGTCTTCTAAAACACAAAACATGAACTGAACTCAAAGCCATCTGCATTGATTTATGTCTGCTCGTCTTTACCGCACCTTTGGTTAATCACACAAACAATCCTATCAAGTAAACAAGAGAACTATACCACTGGCCAAGAAAACAAGCTACATGCTTTGCTTATTCTTGGACCTATAACAACGAGCTAAATCCAAAATGACCCGCTTTGACGGATCTTTTTTGTTCGTTTGTTTTTTCACGCACCTCCGTAGGTTAGTCTCTTTTTAACATGAGTTGGTTGATCAACACAAAAATAACCTAGCTCCCCCTTCAAGACAAAACCCGATTCTGTTGCGTCTGCCCTGCAGCGAAGGGCTATACCTTTTCTTGAAAATAACTCTCAAACCCGCCTTTAATTGAACGCGACTCTAATACCAAGTGAAGTAATCTGTCCCTTTACCCTAAGAACACAACCCTGGAAAACACTAATTAAAAAACAACAAGATGGGTTTCAAATGTGTGTATATTTGAAGGGAAAACTGAGTACATTCTTACTATGATTTCCTATCAATTTATAGCTAAACAAAGGAAACTATAAACATGAAACTCACATGCAATTAAACTTACATAAATACTAATTAAAACAAACATTAATGCATAACAAAACCTTTATTAGTAGTGAGCATTAAAACCAAGTAAATGCCCTTTATTGTGTCAGTTTCAATCCTAATAAATGACTCATTAATTACCTAGACTGACCCATTAAGATTATCCAACATGTGCATTAGGCTTCTCACTAGTAGGTAATAGCACCATTCAAACCAGTTCACATGACTCGTGTCATGACCATTCTGTGAATTTCAAGGCTGACAGCTCTTTACTTGTTAGGAAATGAGATTTTAAAACATATAGATATCATACTTTAAATGATTAGAAATTGATCGGAAGGATTTGCATCTCTTTCTGTATAAAGTTTTTGTTGTCATGTTCCAATTATCAATGTTTCATAGTTTATGATGAGTCAAGACCATGTATTTAGTTATTGTATCATCATTTAGGTCGTAACTCCTAGCATATATTCTTGTTATTGTATATGTCAAAATATTCAAGGAAAGGATAGAAACTCATGAACTATGTGATCCTAAAATAGATATAAGTAAAATCATTCTTTTAGTGGATGAAATCTTCCTATTTAAGCTTTGTGGCTTAGCTTTTAGCTTTTGTTCTCTCTTTTTGGTGTTGCACTGGTAAGAGAACTTTTGGGTATGTTATTGTACTTGGTTTGTGATGAATTTCTCTAACTTGTAATATAACATAGTAGAGACTAGAAACAGAGCTACACTTGTATGCTCAAGTCTCATGTAAACATATTTGATTGTAACTACAGTTTAACATCTTAGGTATTGCTTTAATACAATCACTCCTCCACTCTTGCCATGTCTATTGAACTACTTAAAGATCCAACAATAGTCGGCAAATATCGAGCCCTTATTATGTTTATTAGAATCCTTCCTTCACAAAATTGGTTTTTTTAATGTGTATGTGCCTGATGTCTAGCATTGTCAAAGTATAAGCTGCATCATTTGCAGAGTAGATGTGTTTTGCATGTAGTGCTAGTCTCCATAGTGCACATGAACCAGGAGATGGTCTTTAGTATGAGCAGCACAACTCTCCCCAGCGTCTCAAACCCATCTGACAAGTTCAATATGACAAAGTACTTCATCAGCCCAACCAAACCTTGATTGTCAGAGGCCTTCTTTCTTTAGTAATTGATCTCAACCTAGCAGTTTCAAGTTCAAGTCTCAAAATTTGTAGCTACCACATAATGATGGCCACGGTTCAAAACCTCACTAGATACACATTGGGTGGTGGCACATAATGGGTCAGAAACAGTGAGACTTGTTTAACAAGATTGTATTAATTTAGCTCATACACATACGGGGTTATATATTTATCTTTAAGGGAAAATCACAAGGTAAGCATCATACTTGTCACAATATCTTTTTATAACTCCAAACTTAAGATTTTGTCTTTCTGATCATGAAAGTTAATTTTTTGGCCTTCTATAGGCATTAAAGTGGCTTTTTATGCTTTTTTAGTCATCAATGACCATTTTACCCCTAGAGGTCTTTGTTACATAAATGGTCCTTGTTACATAAATAGTCCTTATCACCAACTTCATCACATTCCTCATCCACCTTCTTCCTCACAATTACCATCATCATCATTACCATCACAACCCACATCATCATCATTAATTTCAAAAGAAACCCAATTTTTTATAAATTAATTTCATACAAATTTTTATTCTCTCTTTTTGAACTACTTTATTTTTATATAAATTAAAACCAATAACATTTCTATCCCCATCTACCATTTTGAGTCACTTATAACCCCTAATCCACAAAAAAGCCAAAAAAAACAATCTCCCATTTTCTTGTAGCCCACTACTAAAAACAATCATTTCCACTTGATGCACCTTCTTTCTTCTTTGCACAAAATACTTTTATGCTCTGTTCTTAAGTTTTTTTATAAAGGAATGGAAGAGGATGAGAAGGGATATTTAAAAATATTTGTGTTCTTAAGTTTTTTTAGAAGGAACAGTAAGGGACGGGAAGAGGAGAGGGAGGGAAGTTATAGGCCTTTTTGTGTATATTTGTTCCTTCCAATGTTGGGGGGATTAAGAAGGAAAGTGAGACACTAACATTATAAGCTTATGTAAAATTACAATTATATCCTCATGTTTGTGCTTACCTGAAATGCATCCTGATGAACACACTGTTCCCGGTGAACACACTGTTTGTTTTTTTTTCTGAACTTCTGTATGATTCCAAGGTGAGAGTCAACAGATTGTCTTTGACTTTATTAAAGAAGTCTAATACGTAATTTATTTTCCCATATTTGACATACATGTCTATCGTCATTTATGGGAATTGAATCAACGTTAATGAATTCATTTCCTTCTTGCAATATGCCTAAATTATTGAATCAACGTTAATGAATTCATTTGACAAGACCTATTATATACGCTCGTGAAATAAGGGATCGAAACTCTATCATGAAGGCTATATTAGTTTCAAAGATATATTAGTAATTTTGTTAGCTTCTATTTCTTATCCTTTTTATTTATAAATACAAACTCAAGAACACAAATTACAGTAACCACTTTCTTCACAATCCCATTCCTTACTTTGCCTTTCCCATCCCTTCCTCTTCCATTCTTTAAAATTTAGACTCGAGAATAGAGCGTTAGAAGCAACAGCAATGGCGATGACAACACCTATGCTGAAGCTGAGGACTTACAATATCACAAACACTTTTACCCACGTAAAAAAACAATCGATCTTCAGTTGTAAAAAAAAACAATCGATCTTCAGTTTTTTTGTGGTTTTGTCTCGAATAGTTTTTTATTGGGTTGTTATAGATCTGGGTTAGTTTTTTGTGAGTTTACTGGTTTGATTCAAAGGTGATGAAGGATTTGTGATTTGTTGATGTTGTTAATTATTATGAGATGGGATTTCATTTGGTTTGATGACGGTTGTAGTGTTAGGATCTGGGTTTCTAGATTTTGATTATGGTTTGATGAGTTTTAGGATCTGGGTTTGTGGATTTTTTTCCTCCTATAATGAACATATATGGGGTGATGGTGTATTTGATGGATCTGGGTATGATAGGGTGATATTTTGGTTTGTGAATGTTTGTGTAAAGAGGGACCGTTTATGAGCTTAATTTACACAAAAGGGTAAAATGGTCATGGAATCCTAAAGAAGGCCAAAAATAGACTTTTATGACCAAAGAAGACAAAAATTTTAGTTTGGAGTTAGAAAAGAATATAGTGACAAGTATGATGATTCTTCTTGTGATTTGCCTTATCTTTAAACCTATTAGAAAGTTCTTTAAATGCGTTCAAATTCACTAAGATGTTACAATACATTTTCAAGTAAAAAATCAATTTTGAACAAACTATGATTGAATAATATTCATTTAATTGTGTGACAAAATTGAGCTATAGGGAGAAGGATCACCACGAAGGCACTACAATAATCTAGGTATATCTTGTATAACCACCCGTTAAAGCGTGACAAATTTAGTACATATAACAAGTTAATGATAAAAGACTAGTGCACCCTTGATAAGCTTACAGTTTACAGCTTAAGCATACAACTTACGGTTTCTTTTGTCAAACATACCCAACATTTACTTGCATTTTATCTTATGGTATTTAGAGTTAATTACATAAATGGTTAATATAGTTTTTCGGTTTTGCACTTTCAGTCACTTGAACTTTTTTTCACCGGTCCAGTCAGGTTTGATATGGCTGCGGATCTAATTCACTTGCGTTAACCTCGTTAAAATCCCTCATTAACACACGTGATAATTAACGCGAGGCTAGGATTGTCGTTTTTTCTCTCTTTTGCTTCATGAGTTCCCAAGGTGTCAAATAAAAAACACACATCAAACACTTAAACTTTTGATATCCCTTTTCCATTACAACTCTCACAAACACAACAATTTCAATCCAAAAATAAAATCATGTTAGACCATTAAATTCTGGTTGGGTTTAAAAGACTTCAAGATGATTCTTAGAGTTACTACTGCTCAGGTATATATTAGTGCTGTTAAGCATAACTTAGTGTTGCTGGTAATACTAATGAAAATTATGCTAAGTAGTTAGTACTGGTAGTATAAAAGTTACTACAGC
>BQNB010087849.1:0-11221 GCA_026074375.1 Tanacetum coccineum | reverse complement strand
TAAAAGCTGCTGGAAGCTTAGTGTTTATTTAGTTTTCTTTATTTATTTAGTTTCCTTTTATTAAGTATTTTCCTATTAATGTTATCTTGTTGAACAAGAATACGTGAGTATAAATAGGGTTAGGAGTCATCAGTTTAGGGAGGAGGGAATAGAACCGGTCTGAGGACTTGGGAAAACCTATCATTGTTCTTTGTTTTCGTGTTTGTCTTCATTATTAATAAAATTATCAGTTTGGTTCGTATCAAATTGGTATCAGAGCCAGATCTGGGCCATAGTTTTTTTCACCCGAAACACTGTTCACCCGAAACACTGTTCACCCGAAACACTGTTCATCAGTCATGACTAACAAAAAAGTTGCTGAATTGGATGCTGAATTCATCGAGTATAAGGCAGAAGCAAAAGCAAGCATGGATGCTTTGGAGAAGAAGATTGACGACGGTATTGGAAAGTTAGATGCGAGTATCAAAGCTATGAAGGAAGAATCAGATGCGAAGTTAGATGCGAAGTTTGAGGAACTCAGGCAACTGATCTTGGGTATTGCTCCATCACAATCAACACATGTGGATCATGTTCCTCAAATTTCCAAGGTACCTGCTAAGACGGCCCCGTATGTCCCACCAATACGACGTTATGATGACCTTGGGTTTGAATTGCATAACGCTGAATCAAGCACTACTATTGGAAAAAAAACTTGAGGCCTAAGTCTTGGGATGTGGAAGGATCGAACAAACTCGATCCAGGGACAACGAATGACATGAATGGTGTGCGACTTAAGCCGTATACAGATTCTCTATTTGTTGAAGGAATGCAACCTACAGGACGGGAATTCGGGGTGGATCCGCAAGCGGCGATTGATAGGGAGATGCAACACATGGGTGAACAAATTTTTGGTGCAGGGCTGGAACTTATTGTTGGGTTTGATTCAAGGGCTTTTGAGGGACTTAATTGTCATCTAGGGAAGGGAGAAGAAAGAATAACTTGGAATCCAGGGATCAAACACCATCCTCCTCGACATATCTTACAAGTTTGCTATTGGCCGATTTTACACTACAAAGGAAATCAAAGACAAAGTTGGGATCTCGGAATCACGTGGCTCAAGATTTTAAAGTTTTGCGGGGCGAAGTAATGTTACGATCCTGGAATAATTAATTATGGAATAGATATTAAATAAGTATTAAAATAGTTTTAATTATTTAATAGATATGTTTTATTTAGGAAAAGATTAGTATCCGACTTGTTCTACAAGTATATGATTATTATAAATAGAGGATTAAGATTGTAATTCTTATTATATGGGGGAAGAATAGAACCGAGGACTTGAAAAAGCTTTCATTGTTCTTTGTTTTTGTGTTTTTCTTCATTATTAATATATTATAAATAGAGGATTAAGATTGTAATTCTTATTATAGAGGGGAAGAATAGAACTGAGGACTTGAAAAAGCTTTCATTGTTCTTTGTTTTTGTGTTTTTCTTCATTATTAATAAAATTGAAAAAGCTTTCATTGTTCTTTGTTTTTGTGTTTTTCTTCATTATTAATAAAATTATTAGCCGGTTGTTCTTTGTTTTTGTGTTTTTCTTCATTATTAATATATTATAAATAGAGGATTAAGATTGTAATTCTTATTATAGGGGGAAGAATAAGGACTTGAAAAAGCTTTCATTGTTCTTTATTTTTGTGTTTTTCTTCATTATTAAGTTCTTTTATTAGCTGGTTGTTCTTTGTTTTTGTGTTTTTCTTCATTATTAATATATTATAAATAGAGGATTAATATTGTAATTCTTATTATAGAGGGGAAGAATAGAACTCAGGACTTGAAAAAGCTTTCATTGTTCTTTGTTTTTGTGTTTTTCTTCATTATTAATATATTATAAATAGAGGATTAATATTGTAATTCTTATTATAGAGGGGAAGAATAGAACTCAGGACTTGAAAAAGCTTTCATTGTTCTTTGTTTTTGTGTTTTTCTTCATTATTAATAAAATTGAAAAAGCTTTCATTGTTCTTTGTTTTTGTGTTTTTCTTCATTATTAATAAAATTATTAGCCGGTTGTTCTTTGTTTTTGTGTTTTTCTTCATTATTAATATATTATAAATAGAGGATTAAGATTGTAATTCTTATTATAGGGGGAAGAATAAGGACTTGAAAAAGCTTTCATTGTTCTTTATTTTTCATTATTAATAAATCTTTATTTTTGTGTTTTTCTCATTATTAATAAATAATAAATCTTTATTTTTGTGTTTTTCTCGTTATTAATAAAATTATTAACCGGTTCGTATACTCAACTCTATTTCACAATTCTACCTTCATAATCACTTTTTTAGAACGGCTCATAATAATCACTTTCTTATCACATCACAACAATATTGTATCATATGTATTCATATTCTTAATAATAAAGACGTCAAGAGTTTCGTTATCCATCAATGTGGGACAAACTGAACATTTTCTTTTTTTCAGGTTTGTTCTGATCAACTCACTTTGAGACTTAATAACTCACATACATAAGCTCCAATTCGACATGTAATAAAACTGGACATAGCTCTCATTGAGAAACACGATACCCAATAGTGTTTTCTGCTTCATTATTAGTTCTTTTATCCAGCCGTAATTGTTTCTTTTTGCACTTTTTGAGTTTTTCTTCATTCTATTAATAAATTCTAAATGAAGAGGATTAAGATTGTAATTCTTATTAAAGAGGGGAAGAATAGAACTAGAGCGGACATTGAAAAGAAGTTTCACTTTGTTCTGTGTTTATTGCGTGTTTTCTTCATTATTAATAAATATTAGCCTACGGTTGTTCTTTTTTTTCGTGTTTTCTTCATTATATACAAGTGGTCTTACTTATTAGCCGGTTGTTCTTTGTTTTTGTGTTTTTCTTCATTATTAATATATTATAAATATAGGATTAAGATTTTAATTCTTATTATAGGGCGGAAGCAATAAGGAATTGAAAAAGCTTTCATTGTTCTTAATTTTGTGTCTTTTTTTCTTCATTATTAAGATCTTTTATTACTGTTGTTTCTTTGTCTTTTGTGTTTTTTCTCATTATTAATATATATATAAAATAGAGGATCTAATATTGCGAATTCTATTATAAGAGAGGGGAATAAGAGCAACTCAGGACTTGAAATGCTTCATTGTTCTTATGTTTTTATGTTTTATCTTCATTATTAAATACAAAATTGAAAAATAGCTTTCATTGTTCTTTCACGGTTTTTTGTGTTTTCTCAGTAGTAATAAAATACTATTAGTCCGTTTGTTCTTGTTTTGTGTTTTTCTTCATTACATAATATTTTATCAAATACAAGGATTAAGCATTGATAGAATTTTATTATAGGGGGAAGAATAAGGACTTGAAAAAGCTTTCATTGTTCTTTATTTTTTGTGTTTTTCTTCATTATTAAGTTCTTTTATTAGTTGGCGTGTGTTTCGTTGTTTTTTTTGTTTTTCTTCTCTCATTATTAACATAATATGATAAATAAGAGGCGATTAATATTGAGTATATGATCATAATATAGAAGGGGAAGAAATAACTGAGGACATCTGAAAAAGCTCTTCTTGTTCTTTCTGTTTTTGTGTTTTTCTTCATTATTAATAAAATTATTAGCCGGTTGTTCTTTGTTTTTGTTTTTCTTCATTATTAATATATTATAAATAGAGGATTAAGATTGTAATTCATTATCTACTAAGAGGAGCGGAAGAAATAGAACTGAACGACTTGAAAAAAGCTTCATTTTCGTGGTTTTTTGTTTTTCTCAATATTAATAAAATTTATTAAGCCGGTTGTTCTTTGTTTTTGTGTGTTTTTCCTTCATTATTAATAATTACTAAATAGATGATTATGATTCGTAATACTATTATAGGGGGAAGAATAAGGACTTGAAAAAACTTTCATTGTTCTTTATTTTTTGTGTTTTTCTTCATTATTTAAGTCTTTTATTATGGTTGTTTTTTTGTTTTTTGTTTTTTCTCCTCATTATTAAGATATTATAAAAAATAGAGGGAAAGTTTAAAATATTGTAATTCTAATATATGAGGACGAACAAACTAGAACACTTGAGGAACTAAACAAAGGCTTTCATTGTTCTTTGTTTTTGTGTTTTTCTTCATTATTAATAAAATTATTAGCCGGTTGTTCTTTGTTTTTGTGTTTTTCTTCATTATTAATATATTATAAATAGAGGATTAAGATTGTAATTCTTATTATAGGGGGAAGAATAAGGACTTGAAAAAGCTTTCATTGTTCTTTATTTTTGTGTTTTTCTTCATTATTAAGTTCTTTTATTAAGCCGCTAATAGTCTCTTGTGTCTTTTTGTCATTTTTCTTCATTATTAATATATTATAAATAGAGGATTAATATTGTAATTCTTATTATAGAGGGGAAGAATAGAACTGAGGACTTGAAAAAGCTTTCATTGTTCTTTGTTTTTGTGTTTTTCTTCATTATTAATAAAATTATTAGCCGGTTGTTCTTTGTTTTTGTGTTTTTCTTCATTATTAATATATTATAAATAGAGGATTAATATTGATACTTCTTATTATAGAGCGGGAAGAATAAACTCAGGACTTGAAAAGCTTTCATGTTTCTTTTTTTTTATGTTCATTCCTTCATTATTAATAAACATTGAAAAAGCTTCATTGTTCTTTTTTTTTGTGTGTTTTCCTTCATTTATTACTAAAATTATATACAGCCGTGTTGTTTCTTTGTTTCTGTGATTTTTTCTTCATTAAAAATATCATTATAAATAGAGGATTATGATTGAGAGTAATTCTTATTATAGAGGGAAGAATAAAGACTTGAAAAAAGCTTTCATTCTGTTCTTCATACTTTTGTGTCTTCTATCGTATTAAGTTCTTTTATTAGCTGTTGTATCTTTGTTTGTGGTTTTTCCCTTCACTCATATATAATTATAAAACTAGAGGATTAATATTTAATGTCTTAATCGTAGAGGGGAAGATAGAACTGAGGCGCGACTTGAAAAGCTTTCAATGTTCTTGTGTTTTCTGTGCTTCTTTCTTCATTATAAATAAAAATTTTAGCTGACTTGTTTCTTTGTTTTTTTTGTGACTTTTTCTCATATAATATATTATAAAATAGAGGATTACTACATTTTGTATTCTATATAGTAGGTAAGAATAACGGAACTTGAAAAAGCTTTCATTGTTTTTTATTTTTTTGTTTTTCTTCATTATTAAGTTCTTTTATTAGCTGGTTGTTCTTTGTTTTTGTGTTTTTCTTCATTATTAATACTATTATAAAATATAGGATTAAGATTGTAAATTCTTACTTATAGAGGGGAAAGCATAGAACTGGAGGACTTGAAAAATAAGGCGATCTTCAATTGTTCTTTGTTTTTGTGTTTCTTTCTTCATTTTATTAAAAAATTATTACGACCGTTGTAGTCTTTGTTTTTGTGATTTTTCTTCATTATTAATATATTATAAATAGAGGATTAAGATTGTAATTCTTATTATAGGGGGAAGAATAAGGACTTGAAAAAGCTTTCATTGTTCTTTATTTTTGTGTTTTTCTTCATTATTATCTCTTTTATTAGCTGGTTGTTCTTTGTTTTTGTGTTTTTCTTCTCATATTAATATATTATAAATAGAGGATTAATATTGTAATTCTTAATCTAAGATGCAGAAGAAAAGAAACTGAGGACCTTGAAAAATTTTCACTTGTTACTTGTTTTGTGTTTTTCCCTCATTATTCAATAAAAATTTTTAGCGCGAGATTGTTTCTTGTTTTTTGTGTTTTCTCCACTCATCATTATTAATATACTTATAAATAGTCAGGATTAAGATTGTAATTCTTAGTATAGGGGGGAAAGAATAACGACTTGACAAAGCTTTCAGTGTACTATTAACTTTTGGTGTTTTTCTCATTATTAAGTTCTTGTTAGTTAGCCGTGGCTTGATTTCTTTGTTTTTGTGTTTTTCTTCATTATTAATATATTATAAATAGAGGATTAATATTGTAATTCTTATTATAGAGGGGAAGAATAGAACAGGACTTGAAAAAGCTTTCATTGTTCTTTGTTTTTGTGTTTTTCTTCATTATTAATAAAATTATTAGCCGGAAATTGTTCTTTGTTTTTGTGTTTTTCTTTATTATTAATATATTATAAATAGAGGATTAATAATTGCGTAATTCTTATTATATAGCGGGGAGACATAGAACTCAGAAGACTTGAAAAATAGCTTCATTGTTCTTTGTTTTTCGTGTTTTTCTTCTTTATTAAATAAAATTGAAAAAGCTTTTCATTGTTCTTTTGTTTTTGGTGTTTTATTCTTCCTTCAATATTAATCAAAGTTATTAGCCAATATGGTGTCTTTGTTTTTGTGTTTTTCTTTATTATTAATATATTATAAATAGAGGATTAAGATTGTAATTCTTATTATAGGGGGAAGAATAAGGACTTGAAAAAGCTTTCATTGTTCTTTATTTTTGTGTTTTTCTTCATTATTAAGTTCTTTTATTAGCTGGTTGTTCTTTGTTTTTGTGTTTTTTCATATTAATATACAACTTACTTAAATAGAGATTAATAAGTAATTCTTATTATATGATGGGAACATAAATAGACTCAGAGACTTGAAACAAAGCTTTTCATTGTCATTGTTTTTGGGGTTTTGTCTATCATTATTAATAAAATTGAAAATGCCCTTCATTTTCTGTGGTTTTCTGTGTTTTCTTCATATATTACTAAAATCAATTCTAGCCGGTTGTTCTTTGTTTTTTGCGCTATTTTTCTTCTCATCTTATTAATATATTGATGAAATAGAAGGATTCTAGAATTGTTAATTCTTATTAAGGGGAAGAATAAGTAGACCTTGAACAGGCGTTCATTGTTCTTATATTTTTCTTGTGTTTTTCTTCACTTAATTAAGTTCATTATTAGCTGAGTTGTTCTTTGTTATTATTGTGTTTTATCTTCATTATATAATATATTATAAAATAGAGGATTAATATGTAAATTTCTAATATATGAGGGGACAGAAAAGAACTGAGGACTTGAAAAAGCGTTCATTTTTTTCTTTCTGTTTTTTGTGGTTATATTCTACATATTAATAAATAAATTTTTAGCCAGGCTTACTTCTTTGTTTTTCTTGATGTTTTTCTACTTCATTATTAATATATTATAAATAGAGGATTAAGATTGTAATTCTTATTATAGGGGGAAGAATAAGGACTTGAAAAAGCTTTCATTGGTCTTTATTTTTGTGTTTTTCTTCATTATTAAGTTCTTTTATTAGCCGGTTGTTCTTTGTTTTTGTGTTTTTCTTCATATTTCATATATTCAATAATAGAGGATAAAATTGTAATTCTTAATAGAGATGGCGAAGAATAGAACTCGGGACTCAAAAGCTTTCACTGATTCTTTGTTCTTATGGTTTTTCTTTCATTATTAATAAAATTGGAAAAGCTTTCATTGTTCATTTGTTTTTGTGTTTTTCTTCATTATTTAATACAATATGTATTATGCCGTCTGTTCTTCTGTTTTCTGGTGTTATTTCTTCATTAATAATATATTTATAAATAGAGGATTATGATTCGTAATTCTTATTATAGGCGGGAACAAATAGGTCTTAAAATGCTTTCATTGCGTTCTTTTATTTTTGTGGTTTTTCTTCATGATGTAAGTCTTTATATAGCTGTTGTTCTTTGTTTTTTGTGTTGTTTCTTCATTACTTAATATATTGTAGAGAAATTAGAGGATTCAATATTGTACTTCTTAATATAAGGGGGAAGAATAGCACTGAGGCACTTGCAAAAAGCCTTTCCTTGTTCTTTTGTTTTTTGTTTTTTCTTCATATTACATAAAATTTTTCATCTGAGCGGTTGTTCCTTTGTTTTTGTGTTTTTCTTCATTATTAATATATTATAAATAGAGGATTAAGATTGTAATTCTTATTATAGGGGGAAGAATAAGGACTTGAAAAAGCTTTCATTGTTCTTTATTTTTGTGTTTTTCTTCATTATTAAGTTCTTTTATTAGCTGGTTGTTCTTTGTTTTTGTGTTTTTCTTCATTATTAATATATTATAAATAGAGGATTAAGAGATGTAATAGTCTATTATAGGGGAAGAATAATGGGAGGGGGGGCAGGGGGGGGGCGGGTACTTGAAAAAGAGCTTTCATATAGGTCTTTATTTTTGTGTTTTCTTCCATTATTATGACGGAGTTCACATTTATTTAGCGGAATTGTTCTTTGTTTTTTGTTTTTTTCTTCATTATTAATATATATATAAAATAGAGGCATTAAAGATTGTAATTCTTATTAACTAACGGAGTGAAGACAGGAACTGAGGACTTGAAAAATCTTTCATCGTTCTTTGTTTTTGTGTTTTTCTTCATTATTAATAAAATTATTAGCCGGTTGTTCTTTGTTTTTGTGTTTTTCTTCATTATTAATATATTATAAATAGGAAGTGATATAATGATTGTAATGTTCTTGCTTTAAAGTGGACAGAATAAGGGACTTGAAAAAGCTTTCATTGTTTTTTATTTTTGTGTTTTTCTTCATTATTAAGTTCTTTTATTAGCTGGTTGTTTTTTGTTTTTGTGTTTTTCTTCATTATTAATATATTATAAATAGAGGATTAAGATTGTAATTCTTATTATAGAGGATGGAAGAATAGAACTAGAGGACACCAAAACAGCTTCTCAGTGTCTTCTGTTTCTTTTGTGTATTTCTCTTCCATTATTATAAAATTTTTAGCCCTTGTTCTTTGTTTTTTAGCGTGATTTTCTTTCATATTAATATATTATAGAATAAGAGTGATTAAGATTGTAATTCTTATTCATAAGGGGGGGAAGAATACAACGACTTGACACAAACTTTCATTGTTCTTTACATTCTGTGTTTTCTCATTATTAATTCTTTTATTCTAGCGGTTGTTCTTTGTTTTTGGTTTTCTTCATTAATTAATATTATTATAAATAGAGGATTACAAGATTTGTAATTCTTAAATACATAGAGGGGAAGACACATAGAACCTGAGGACTTGAAAAAGCTTCTCATTGCGTTCTTTCACTGTTTTTGCGTGTTTTTTTTCATTATTAATACAAAATTTATTAGCTGGTTGTACTCTGCTTTTTGTGTTCATTTCCTTCACTTATTAAGTTCTTTATTAGCCGGTATATGCTTCTTTAATTCTTGTGCGTTTTTCTTCATTATTAATATATTAATAAAATATGACAGGAGAATAAGATTGTAATACTCTTATTATGGGGAAGAATAAAAGAACTTATGAAAAAGGCTTCATCTTCTTCAATTTTTGTTGTTTTTCTTCATTATTTCAGTTTCATTTATTAGCTAGGTTGTTCTTTGTTTTGGTCTGTTTTCTCATTATTAATATATTACAAAATAGAGCAATTAATATTGTAAATTCTCTTATTATAAGGAATAATAGAACACAGGACTTGAAAGAAGCATCACATTTGTTCTTTGTTTTTATGTTTTCTTCAATATTTATTAAAATTGAACAAACCTTTCATTGTTCCTTTTTTCTTTGTGTTTTCTCATTATTAATAAATTATTAGCCGGATTGTTCTTTGTTTTTGTGTTTTTTTTCATTATTAATATATTATAAATAGAGGATTAAGATTGTAATTCTTATTATACAAGGGGGAAGAATAAGGACTTGAAAAAACTTTCATTGTTCTTTATTTTTTGTGTTTTTCTTCATTATTAAGTTCTTTACTTAGTTGGTTGTCACTTTGGTTTTGTAGTTTTTTTCTTCATTATTAATAATATATAAATAAGAGATTAATATTGTAATATCCTTAATCAAGAGGGACAGAATAGAACGAGGACTTAGAAAAAGATTTCCCATTGTTCTTGTCGTTTTTGTGTTTCTTCTTCATTATTTAATAAATATTATAGTCTCGGATAGGTTGTTCTTTGTTTTTGTGTTTTTCTTCATTATTAATATATTATAAATAGAGGATTAAGATTGTAATTCTTATTATAGGGGGAAGAATAAGGACTTGAAAAAACTTTCATTGTTCTTTATTTTTTGTGTTTTTCTTCATTATTAAGTTCTTTTATTAGCCGGTTGTTCTTTGTTTTTGTGTTTTTCTTCATTATTAATATATTATAAATAGAGGATTAATATTGTAATTCTTATTATAGAGGGGAAGAATAGAACTGAGGACTTGAAAAAGCTTTCATTGTTCTTTGTTTTTGTGTTTTTCTTCATTATTAATAAAATTATTAGCCGGTTGTTCTTTGTTTTTGTGTTTTTCTTCATTATTAATAAAATTATTAGCCGGTTGTTCTTTGTTTTTGTGTTTTTCTTCATTATTAATATATTATAAATAGAGGATTAAGATTGTAATTCTTATTATAGGGGGAAGAATAAGGACTTGAAAAAGCTTTCATTGTTCTTTATTTTTGTGTTTTTCTTCATTATTAAGTTCTTTTATTAGCTGGTTGTTCTTTGTTTTTGTGTTTTTCTTCATTATTAATAAAATTATTAGCCGGTTGTTCTTTGTTTTTGTGTTTTTCTTCATTATTAATATATTATAAATAGAGGATTAAGATTGTAATTCTTATTATAGAGGGGAAGAATAAGGACTTGAAAAAGCTTTCATTGTTCTTTGTTTTTGTGTTTTTCTTCATTATTAATAAAATTATCAGCCGGTTCGTATCAACATAATCAAATTTGTCAGAATTAGAGAAGACTATCAGGAATATGGACTACCTATTCTTGATATGATGTTGAATGATCAGATTAAGCAATCAGAATCTTATCAGATGTTTATAAAATATTCCACTGGTTAAATTCCTCCCAAGAAGAGCAGATGCAAAGGTTCATAAGGGAAGATGATAAGTGTTAAATACACATATCCATTTGTACCTAAAATAACCCAATTAAACCCAAAACAGTCCAAAAATAGCAACAATATGCTTGTATTTGTGTTTTGTGTGTGCAGGTATGGATATATTAAAAATCACAAGAAAACAGTCAAAAACGGGCAAGCACGAACACGAGAATCAGAAGAGTACAAAAAAATATTCCATCTAAGCCCCTCAACTTTCAGAAAAGTCCATAAATGGTCCCTAAGCCTAATTGGGCCTTACCCGGATCCAAAAGCCCAAGTACTTAGCCCATTATCCTTTTACTAAACCACAAGGACTGATCTTGCAATTTCCTAAAGTTATTTATAACTACAAAAAGGAAAGAGAAAGAGAAGGACTTATTATGTAAATTC
>BQNB010087848.1:926-19621 GCA_026074375.1 Tanacetum coccineum | reverse complement strand
TTGCAAACTCAAAAACTATGTCTAGGGATCTCTTTATATATATAGTCTAATCTAGACTTACAAGGAAAACTAATTATATTAGGAAACTAAATCTTCCTAATCTTTATCTTCATATCTTTGACTAAATCTTTTAGAATCCTTTATCTTTTGTAGAATTCCAATCTTGACGACTTTGGTCCTTTTGTTTTTCTTTTGTTTCATTCTTGTTTCATTGTTTTGTATCATCAAATCAATATAATTCCCAACAATCTTCCCCTATTTGATGATGACAAAACAAACATCTTGATCTTCCATAAATAAAACAATCTTCCCCTTAACATGAGATCTCCATGCCACCACACTTAATAAGTTGCAAATCATATCATCTGTGTAACATCTTCCCCCTTTTTGTTATAATCCAAAAGGGGACTATGAACATATGCAACTTTTATCTTTACAACTACAAACCATATATTAAACTTCTAATCTAAGCTTTCCAATGTCTCAAATTACCCTCCATGACGCATATTAATCATAATATGAGATACCATAACTAGTGTCACATTATATTACTTTATCACATGAGAATTTATTATTATTTATTTATCACTGGTGATATTACAATGTCGATGGAAATAAGTGTTAAGACACGGGTGAATCTTAGTTAATAAAGGTTTACCTTTATTTATCATTGTGATATTACAATGTCATGTTGTTAAGCCACGGGTGAATCATAGTTGATAAATGTTATATTTTCATCGATGATATTACAATTTTAAAGGTAATCAGTGTTAACCCACAAGTGAATCTTAGTTGATAAATGTTATATTTAATATTACAATCTCATGGGTAATCAATGTTAAGCCGTATATAAATCTTAGTTAATAAAGGTTACAAAAGCAGATTTGGCAAGTCTGAAGGCTCATGTTGTTTTTAAATAGTCTTAGAATATCACATATGATAAAGAAATTTTATGTATATATCACTTGTGATATTATACCTAGTGGTTAGGGGTTAGGGGTTTTGGTATAGGGTTTACTGGTTAGCGGTTTAGGGTTTTTGGTATAGTTTTTAAAGTTTATGTATATATCACTTATGATATCATACCAAGTGGTTAGGGGTTTAGAGTTTTTGGTATAAGGTTAGTGTTTAGGGGTTTAGGGATTTTGGTATACATTTAAAGTTTCTGTATATATCATTTGTGATATTATACCTAGTGGTTAGGGTTTAGGGTTTTTGGAATAGGGTTTCGTGGATAGGGGCTTAGGGTTTTGGTATAGGGATTAGTTGTTAGGGGTTTAAGGTTTTTGGTATAGGGTTTAGTGGTTAAGGGTTTAGGGTTTTTGGTATTGATTTGAAATTTATGCATGTATCACTTGTGATATTATACATAGTGGTTAGGGGTTTAGTATTTTTGGTATAAGGAATAGTTGTTAGGGGTTTAGGGTTTTTGGTATAGATTTTAAATTTTATGTATATATCACTAGTGATTTTATACCTAGTGGTTAGAGGTTTAAGGTTTTTGGTATAGGGTTTAGTGGTTAAGGGTTTAGGGTTTTTGGTATAGATTTTAGCATTTATGTATATATCACTTGTGATATTATACCTAGTGGTTAGGGGTTTAGGGTTTTTGATATAGATTTTAAAGTTTATGTATATATCACTTGTGATATTATACCTAGTGGTCAGGGGTTTATGGTTTTTTGGTATAGGGTTTAGTGGTTAGGGGTTTAAGGTTTAGGGCTTAGTGGTTAGGGGTCTAGTGTTTTTGGTATAGGTTTTAGTGGTTAGGAGTTTAGGGTTTTTGGTATAGGTTTTAGTGGTTAGGGTTTAAGGTTTTTGGTATAGATTTTAGTGGTTAGGAGTTAGGGTTTTTGGTATAGGTTTTATAGGTTAGGGTTTAGGGTTTTTGGTATAGGTTTTAATGGTTAGGGGTTAAGTGTTTTTGGAATAGGTTTTAGTGTTTAGGGTTTAGGTTTTTGGTATAGGTTTTAGTTGTTAGGGGTTTAGTGTTTTTGGTATAGGTTTTAATGGTTAGGGGTTTTATTTTTTTGGTATAGGTTTTAGTGGTTAGGGGTTTACGGTTTTTGGTATAAGTTTTAGTGGTTAGGGGTTTGGGAATTTAAGGTTTAGGGTTTAGGGTTTATGGTTTAGAGTTTAGGGCTTAGGGTTTAAGGTTTAGGGTTTTTGGTACAAGCTTTAGTTGTTTTAGGGTTTTTGGTATAGGTTTTAAAGTTTATGTATATATCACTTATGATGTTATACCTAGCGGTCAGAGGTTTAGAGTTTTTGGTATAGGGTTTAGTGGTTAGGGGTATAGGGTTTTTGGTATAGATTTTAAAGTTTATGTATATATCACTTGTGATATTATATTTAGTGGTTAGGGGTTTAGGATTTTTGGTATAGGTTTTAGTGGTTAGGGGTTTAGAGTTTTTGGTATAGGGTTTAGTGGTTAGGTGTTTAGGATTTCTGGTATAGGGTTTAGTGGTTAGGGGTTTAGGGTTTTTGGTATACAGTTAGTGGTTAGGTGATATTATACCTAGTGGTTAGGGGTTTAGGGGTTTAGGGGTTTAGTGATATTATACCTAGTGGTTAGGGGTTTAGGATTTTTGGTATAGGGTTTAGTGGTTAGAGGTTTAGGGCTTCTGGTATAGATTTTAAAGTTTATGTATATATCACTTGTGATATTATACCTAGTAGTTAGAGGTTTATGGTTTTTGGTATATGGTTTAGTGGTTAAGGGTTTAGGGTTTTTGTTATAGATTTTAAGGTTTATGTATATACCACTTGTGATATTATACCTAGTGGTTAGGGGTTTAGGGTTTTTGGTATAGGGTTTAGGGTTTTTGGTATATATTTTAAAGTTTATGTATATATCACTTGTGATATTATACCTAGTGGTTAGGGGTTCAGGGTTTTTGGTATATGGTTTAGTAGTTAGGGGTTTAGGGTTTTTGGTATAGTGTTTAGTGGTTAGGGAGGGGGTTTAGTTTTTTTGGTATAGGGTTTAGCGGTTAGTGGTTTAGGGTTTTGGTATAAAGTTTAGTGTATAGCGGTTTAGGGTTTTTGGTATAAGGTTTGGTGGTTAGGGGTTTAGGGTTTTTGGTATAGGTTTTAAAGTTTATGTATATATCACTTGTGATATTATACCTAGTAGTTAGTGGTTTAGCGTTTTTGGTATAGGTTTAGTGGTTAGGGGTTTAGAGTTTTTCGCATATATTTTAAAGTTTATGTATATATCATTTGTGATATTATACTTAGTGGTTAGGGGTTTAGGATTTTTAGTATAAGGTTTAGTATTTAGAGGTTTAGGGTTTTTGGTATAGATTTTAAAGTTTATGTATATATCACTTGTGATATTATACCTAGTGGTTAGGTATTATACCTAGTGGTTAGGTATTTAGGGTTTTTGGTATAGGGTTTAATGGTTAGCGGTTTAGGATTTTTGGTATATATTTTAAAGTTAATGTATATATCAGTTGTGATATTATACCTAGTGGTTAGGGGTTTAGGGTTTAATGGTTAGGGGTTTAGGGTTTTTGGTATAGATTTTAAAGTTTTATGTATATTTCATTTGTGATATTATACCTAGTGGTTAGGGGTTTAGGGTTTTTGGTATAGGGTTTAGTGGTTAGGGGTTTAGGGTTTTGGTATAGGTTTTAGTGGTTATGGAGGAGGTTTAGGGTTTATGGTATAAGGTTTAGCGGTTAGGTGTTTAGGATTTTGGTATAGGGTTTAATGGTTAGGTGTTTAGGGTTTAATGGTTACGGGTTTGGGGTTTTTGGTATAGAGTTTAGTGGTTAGAGGTTTAGGGTTTTTGGTATAGAGTTTAGTGGTTAGGGGTTTAGGGTTTTGGTATAGGTTTTAAATTTTATTTATAACATCACTCTTGTGATATTATACCTAAGTGGATAGGGGTTTTGGGTTTTTTGGATATAGCGGTTTAGTGTTTAGGGATTTCTGGTATAGATTTTAAAATTTATGTATATATCACTTGTGATATTATATCTAGTGGTTAGGGGTTTAGGGTTGTTGGTATAGAGTTTAGTGGTTAGGGGTTTAGGGTTTTTGGTATAGGGTTTAGCGGTTAGTGGTATAGAGTTTAGTGGTTAAGGGTTTAGGGTTTTTGGTATAGGATTTAGCGGTTAGTGGTTTAGGGTTTATTGTTTAGGGTTTTTGGTAGGGTTTAGTGGTTTATGTATACATCATTTGTGATATTATACCTAGTGGTTAGGGGTTTGGGGTTTAGGGTTTTGGGTATGAGCTTTAGTGGTTATGGGTTTAGGGTTTTTGGTATAGGTTTTAAATTTTATGTATACATCACTTGTGATATTATACCTAGTGGTTAAGGGTTTAAGGTTTAGGGTTTTAGGTATATGGTTTAATGGTTAAGGGTTTAAGGTTTTTGGTATATATTTTAAAGTTTATGTATATATCACTTGTGATATTATACCTAGTGGTTAGGGGTTTATGGTTTTTGGTATAAGGTTTAGTGGTTAGGGGTTTAGGGTTTTTGGTATAGATTTTAGAATTTATGTATATATCACTTGTGATATTATATCTAGTGGTTAGGGGTTTAGAGTTTAGTGGTTAGGGGTTTAGGGTTTTTGGTATATATTTTAAAGTTTATGTATATATATCACTTGTGAAATTATTACATATGGTTAGGAGTTTATGGTTTTTGCATAAGGTTTAGTGGTTAGGGGTTTAGGGTTTTTTGTATAGGGTTTAGTGGTTAGGGGTTTAGGTTTTTGATATAGGTTTAGTGGTTATGGAGAGAGGGTTTGGTTTGTGGTATCGGGTTTAAAGCAGTTAGTGGTTAGGGTTTTTGGTTATAGCGTTTAGTGGTTGTGTGTTTAAGATTTTTGGTATAGGTTTAGTGGTTAAGGGTTTATGGTTTTTGGTATAGGTTTTAAAGTTTATGTATACATCACTTGTGATATTACACGTAGTGGTTAAGGGTTTAGAGTTTTTTGTATAGGGTTTACTAGTTAGGGGTTTAATGTTTTTGGTATAGATTTTAAAGTTTATGTATAAATCACTTGTGATATTATATCTAGTGGTTAGTGGTTTAGAGTTTTTGGTATATGTTTTAGTGGTTAGGGGTTTAGGGTTTTTGGTATAGATTTTAAAGTTTATGTATATATCATTTATAATATTATACTTAGTGGTTAGGGGTTTAAGGTTTTTGGTATAGATCTTAAAGTTTATGTACATGTCACTTGTGATATTATACCTAGTGGTTAAGGGGAGGGCTTCGGGTTTAGTGTTAGGGGTTTAGTGTTTTTGTATTAATATCATTGATGATAAGTATTATTATAAAAACATAATCAACCGATTGATAACTGCCAAAAACGTCTCAAAACGGCCAAATACGTCTGAAAACGGACAAAAATGCGCGAAAGCTGGCGAAAACGCTCAAAAGCAGACGAAAACGCGTAAATGGGTCGGAAAGCGGATGAAAATGTGTGAGGAAAACGTGCGTGAAAACGTAAAAAGTGTGAAAAAAACGGACGAAACCGTGTGAAATCGTGCGAGAACGTCTAAAACAGACAAAAACACGTGGAATTACGCGAAAACATGCGGGAAAACAGACGAAACGCGCGAAAGCCGACAAAAACACGCAAATGC
This sequence comes from Tanacetum coccineum, assembly GCA_026074375.1. Taxonomy (NCBI): domain Eukaryota; kingdom Viridiplantae; phylum Streptophyta; class Magnoliopsida; order Asterales; family Asteraceae; genus Tanacetum; species Tanacetum coccineum. The sequence continues at coordinate 14,011 of BQNB010087848.1, read as the reverse complement.
GGACGAAAGTGTAAGAAAATGTCCAAAATCGGACGAAAACGTGTAAGAACGTGTGAAAACGAAAGAAAACGTGCGAAAGCGGACGAAAACAGAAGAAAAAGTGTGAAAACAGACGAAAACGTATGAAAATGTGCGAAAACGGACGAAAACGTGCGAAAACGTAAGAAATCGTGCGAGAACATAAGAAACGTGCAAGAAGTCTAAAAAACGCGCGAAAAGTAAGCGAAACAGACGAAAACGGACGAAAACGCGCGAAAGCGGACGAAAACGTATGAAAACGTAAAAAAAACGTATAAGAACGTAAAACACGTAAAAACGTACAAAATGTCTAAAAAATCAATTAATTTCAATTTGGGCAAGATTTGCTAACTCTACAAATAATGAGGGAGTTGTTAGTGTGAGTTTTAGTAAATTTACACTTTTGATCACTCTTTATGTTTTTTTAATTTTAAATCTTGTCTTTTTAATATAATGAAATGAATGATTTAAATTAGTCCATTAGTATGTGAGCTAAAAATTGTTATCAAAATAACTCACCTCATACTTAATTTGTACACAGTTCTGCTTCTAAGAATAAAGATACAGTAGTAAACATGATACGAGGAAATGGTCGTTTTATAATCTTTCCTTAATATCAATGTTCAAACAAAACGCTATTTACTTCAAAATTTTCATTTTTATCATATACTTTTAAATTATTTATTTTAACAAAATATTTTCATACAAGTTAGAATATGCCTCACGAGTCACGACAAACATTATCGAACATTTATAAATCACAATCTGAACTTGCAAAATCTTTTTGATCCCGTCGGCAACAATAAAAACCTTATAAAAATCAAATCTCTCAGTAATAAATTTTACGTACACTATACTCCTATAGTAGTACTTGATAAATTAAGTTGTCGTATCACCTACAAACTACAAAGACAAAAAAAGGGTTATGATATATGTACCCCCTGAAAACACCATTTGTACCCCCCCGGTTTTTTCCGGTTTTTTTTTCGTATTTTATTTTTTTTGTATTTTTATAATTTTGTATATGTTATAAAACTGTGACACGGAAAAAACGGAACGAAAAATATAAAGTTTAACAGGTCAAAAGTATGAAACTGTCAAAACTTACGGAACAGAAACTGAAAAAAAACTGCGTTGCACTGTCAAAAGGGGGGTACAAAAGGAATCTTTTGTACTTTTTGGCACTATGCAGTGGGCCAGGGGGGGTACTAATAGGGGCACCCACAAAAAAAACACAAGCCGATCTGTTCAATAATAGGCATGTTTGGTACACCAGATTATCAAAAGATTATGCTTATTTTTTTGAAAATTATAAGAGTTTATAAAAAAAATAATCTTCCATAATCTCTTAAAACCAAATGTTACTTCATGCAGCTTATAAAAATAATCTCTTTTCATAATCTTCATTACCATCTCCATCTACAGCTTCATCTCCAGTTTCAGCAACAGTTACTTTTGCCAAATATACCCAATAGCCATACGAAAAAAAAGAAACATGTAATGAAAACTATGTTTAGTACACCAGATTTAGAGGCACCGACACTTTTCTCTTTCCTTTAACTGTCGGCATTTTTTTGTTTCACATTAATACAGTAATAGTCAAGTTCGTTCATATTGCTACCCTCACATTAACGATTTACATCTAGATAGTTTGATGAAAATTTAGTTGCCACGTAATCATTTTTCACAATTTAAAAGACTTAGAACCCTTTTTCAAATGGCATAGATCTTCAAGTCATCAAGTGAGTTTTTCTTTTCTTTTTTTAAGTTTTGATGCAACTATCAACAATCAACTACTTTGCATAAGTGATTCTTTTTGCATAAGTAAGTGAGTAACTACTATCAAGTAACTATCAACTACTTTGCAAAAGTGATTCTTTTTGCATAAGTAACTACTATGATCAACTACTTTGCATAAGTGATTCTTTGCATAATGCTTTTGCTTTTAAAAAGAAGAAGAAGAAAGATGTTCAATTTAGTCAATTTTCCTTTTTTTTTCTAAAAGAGTAAAATTGTTTGTGGTATAATAATCAAAATGAGGTAGTGTACACTTACTTGAGCTTCATCTTTTTTGTGTTATAAATACTTAATGCAACAGTTGGCTAGTAAAAGACATTTATAAAAAGTATACGGATCAAATGCATGTGGTATTGACATGCTTTTAGACAATGATCAAAATATTCAAATGTGACATCCTTTTAAGTTTGACTTGTGTCTATGTTTTGTTATTGCATAATCTTTTCAACCAAGATGATAATATTAGTTGAGAATGCATATTACATCACACGAGCTTTGTTTTTTTAACGATAATTATCTCTCTCACGACATATACTTAACAAATCAATATCACATATTTTAAACAAGACTTTAACTCACAACCACTCGGTTGAGAAACATTCTCGTATAAGGGGTACTATGACACAACACAAACCCTTTGGTTTGTTGTCATTTAACATGAAAAAGAATAAAATTGTTAAACTAGTTCAAATTCAATTATTGAACCAAAGAATGTCTAAGCGATGAGATTCAATTCAAAAGGGTGCTACTATTGGTACCCCTCACCTATCATGTTTTGTACTTTTAAGTGCTTATATTGTCCTTTTGTCCCCCGTTTACAGTACAACGCAGTATTTTATCAGTTTCTGCTTCGTATTTTTTAACAGTTTAATACTTTTGATTTGTTAAACTTTATATTTTTTGTTCCGTATTCCGCGTTTCACTGTTTTATAATAAAAAAAATTAAAAATAAAAGAAAAAATTTTAAAAATAAAAAAAAACCGAAAAACTAAAGGGTAGAAATGGTTTTTAACAGAGGGTCTTTATAACCTACCCCAATCTAAAATCACAAAAGTACAAAACCTCATTGTGTGAACCTAGATAGATTCTTGTGTACAACACATTTTATAGCTATCAATTAGTCTGGCAAAAAGGACATGAAAACCGTATGATCCGTACTCATCTTGGACTTTTAAGGTTACACCACGTGACGCCATGTGGGTTGTACTAAATTCATCTGGGCTTTTAGCCTTGCCCACTTTATCATTACTGTATTATGTGGGCCCAAAAATATAGCCCATTACAGAAAGTGCAAACAAAAGTCTGCTAAAAGGAGAAAATTGAAACAAAGATATGTAAAATTGTAAAAATAAGAACCGACACCAAGAATCACATACGATATAGAAAAAAGTTATGCAGTGAATAGTCAAGTCGGTTAGGAATTGAAGTATATGGATGTTAAATAAACTAGAAAGTACAACAAATGAAAGACATTTGGTGTACTAGCGACTACGATTATATAGATGATGGCGATGAGATCTCAAGGTACGAAAGTGAAATGTGCGTTGAAATTGGTTATGCTAATATACATCATCATGGTAAATTGAACACCCCGAAAACTCGAAAATTGAAACATCATAACTTTGTCAAAATAATTAAGTACTTCGTAAAAGTTTAAGCATATACTTAGCCTCCAAAGAATAATTTAGAGGTTAAAATCTAAATAAGTGTATGAGTGTGCCCAGATTCAAAGTCCAATAACACAACTAGGGCCCAGATTCAAGCCCGACCCAACTTAACCAACTACAGTACTAATCATGAAATAAAAGAGCTCGACAAAACTTATGATCCACTTTTAAAGTTTAAGTTATTAATACATTCATTACATTTAGCATTGTACTTAGAAGCTTCAGTGCTTCTACTGTTTACAATGCTTTGGGTATGCGGTTCAATAAATTTGGGCCGGCCCAAATTTTTTTTTTTTTTTTTTTTTGCATACATATTTTTTATTAATTTTTGCCACAAAATGGAGGGAAAAAAAGATATTACTCAAAGTACCGATTCAACTTAAAATAATCGACATAGTCACAAACGTACAACTTTAAATTACATTAAACAGTGTCATTTCAAAAAAAAACCCATATAGCAAAAAAAAACAAAGGTTTAAACATGAGGCCCAACACATAAGCCCATATAAAAAAAACAAACTATTAAACATGAGACAAAAAAAAAATCGCAAAAAAAAAACTAAAAAAAAAAAATTACCGCCCCGCAACAACGCGCGGGACATAAACTCATATAAGGAAAAAAAACAAATTATTAAACATGATACCGAAAAATAAACCCGCACTATTAAACATGAGACCGAAAAAATAACCAGCATAAAAAAAAACATATAACAAAGAGAAAAAACATTTTAAACCATTGAGGCACAACACACCAGGTCATTTACCGAAAAAAAACAAACTATTAAACATGAGACCGAAAAAATAAACCCGCACAAAATTAAAAAAAATAATAATAATAACAATGGCCCGCAACAACGCGCGAAAAATTAACGTCCCGCAGCAACGCGCGGGTAATCCTGCTTGTATATACACATTTATCATTACACTAAATGCCAAAACAGTAACGGGCTTTACTGTTCATCGATGAACAGTGTAGTCCACATCGGCCAGGCCCGGTGGTTACTGTTCATCGGCCAAAAAAAAAAAAAACTTTATACTCTCCTCTTCTTTCGTAAAAAATAAGAAGAAAAAAAATTACGTTTACGACTTTCTATCGACCTGGGAAAAAAAAAAATATCCCCTTAATTGAAAAAAAAATTGTCATTTAATATGAGAAAAAAAAACAAACTATTAAACATGAGACCGGAAGAAATAAACCGAACAAAAAAAATGCCACGCAATAAACGCGCGAAAAAATAAAGCCCGCAGAACGCTCGGTAATATCTTTGCTAAGTTATAATATATACATTTTTGGATATAAAGTAAAATTGTAACCATATTGATCTTCACACACTACATTGCATAATGTAATCGTCTAAGTTGTTTTCTAAGGTCAAGAAATAAGCACACTCTAGTCAGACCATTTTACACTGATCAAATCTACTAAAATCGTGTTAACTAAGCTTATGATATATAAAGTATAAACTCTTTTCATGAAAGAGTTAAAAAAACATGATTAAAATGCATTAAAACTTAACGAAATAAAAATGTCTAGTCTTTGTTTTAAGGGATTGTAATTTGGAAAGAACTGTTAGAGGGGGTTACATGCATCAATGATGAAAAGCGAAGGGGTCAAAGTGTAATCATCTAAAATCAATTACGTGTTGAGGAGGTTTAAGGATATATCGCATGAGATTATCATGCTTGTAGGCAAAGTTTTACCACATATATATAAATTACAAATTACCGATATCTATCATTCTATGTTTCTATTGTTTCATTCACGCTATAGAAAGAGAGCATTCGTGTGCGAAGGTATCAACAAGTAATCCGTGTTGTGTTGCTCGGTTTGAGTTCGGTTTCGTGTCAAGGTATATTTTGCTCCTTGTTTCGTAAGCATCATATAAGTATATAGATTCACTTTCACGGCCGTGTTAATTTGTTAACGCGTTCTAAGGATTTTCAGTTTTCCATATTAAGTTTGTTATCACAATCGATTAGAAGGTAGTGTATTTTTGTATAATGTTGGAATTTAAGAGGTTTTGGGGAGCTCGTGATTAGATGATAATGTATGCTATTGAAAATTATGGGCATCAACATTTTGTTCGCTTTGTATATTAGTAATGCTTTTTTGGATAGGCAGAAATTTAGGGTTTTAGTAAAGATTATGGTTTTTTTCTAATATTTTTGTGAGAATCTACGTGGTTTTTATAACACTTTTTATACAAGAATTAGGGTTTGTATTCATAGAAACAAAATCAAGAGAATAACAATTAAAAGATTTTAAAAGTTTAAAAGATTTTCTTTGTCATAAAAGTGGAACAAATTTTACCTAATTATTATTAGTCATATATTTTTAGATATTAGCCGTATATAAGTCAAGTCAAGATTCATCATTCAACAGTCAAGTCAATATTCAAAGTCAAGTCATCAATCAACATTTATTACTTATTGATTTGTATTAGGCCCAAGCCCATTGTTATTATTCTAGAATAATCTCTTGTATCATATATATAGGATAGTTGTTATCAGTTATAATCAAGGAAAACATTAACCTTCAATATGGTATCAGAGCCTTTCTCTCCTTAAAAATCTCCTTAATCTTTCGTCCCCCTCCTCTTTTTTCTCCACTACTGACGTCCAATCTAACCCTATCACCACCAATATCTCCATTCGGCATCCATGGCCGTGGAAGACACACAATACCACCACCACCACCACCTTCTACAACCGATAAAATAATTCCCTTTAGGATCCCCGAACAAAGTCCCCATTAAATTAGACCTAGAAAAACATAACTACAACTCGTAGAGCTCTTTTTCCCTCATTCATCTTGGGAGCCTCGGTCTCAAATCCCATGTTGAAATCAACACCGCATCTACAAACCCGGAATTGTGTCAACTTGATGATCTCATCAAGATGTGGATCCTTGGATCCTTATGTGATTCTCTTTAAGAGCAAGTCGTTACCACACCGGGTAATGCAAAAGCTCTATAGGATCGTTTGAAAGAATTGTTTCATGACAACAAAGATGCTAGGGCAATCAATCTCGATAATGAGCTTTGGTCTATCAAGATTGGCAAGATGACCTTCAATGAATATTGCACCAAAATTAGGTCTATGGCTGATAGGCTTATAAACCTTGGTTGTGTTGTCAGTGACCAAAACTTGGTTATTTACACCATCAATGGTCTTGACTCTAGGTTTGCTACCCTTGTTGAGATTATTCATAATCGTGAAACCTTCCCCTCCTTTGAAAACGTTCGTACCATGTTGCTTTTAAAAGAATCATCATTCAATAATGACTCCGGTTCTTCCACCGATTTCTCAAGTAGCTCGTCGTCACCAACGGTTCTTTTGGCATCTAACCAGTCGAACACCAAAGGTAACCCGGATAAGCCCTCTAATCTCCCTCAACTTTGTAATCATTTTAATTAAGGGACATGTAAATTTGGTGATCGGCGCAAGTATATTCATGACCACCGAAATCAATCCGGGTTAAATAATAAGTCTAGTAGGATTTTGGTGATCGAGCCACTGTCTACTCTTCCCAGTTAAATAGAAATATGCATTGGGCTTCTCAACCCCCTTCTGGCTACCACTCCACTCGTCTGGCCCAATACAATCAGCAAGGCCTACCCTCACAGCCCAACAACCAACACACCCCTTTTTCTTATGGTGTAGTTCAACAGCCGGCCCAACCCGTTCTTTTTGTGGCCCACCAGCCGCATGGATATGGTACAGCCCAACAGCAGCAGCAACCGGTCCAACAACAACATAATCTTCACAGTTTGCCCTCCAACAGCCAAGGTATTCTCGGGGCTGCGCCTGCTCTCCATCCGTCTCAGGCCACTTCATTACCAAGTGCGTTCAGCACTATGACGTTGCACGACCCAACTTGGAACATGGATACAGGTGCAACTTCTCACTTAAATTCTAATGCTCATAATTTAAGTACTCTTTTTAATTCGCGTTTATACCCATCTATTCATGTTGGCGACGGTAACTCTATTCCCGTTACCAACACCGGACATAGCATTATTCCATCTCTACATCGCCCCTTACATCTTCACAATGTCCTTGTAACACCTAATATCATTAAAAATCTCATTTCTGTTCGTCAATTTACTAGAGATAATAACTGCACCATTGAATTTGACGCCTTTGGTTTCTCTGTGAAGGATTTCTTGACTCGTCATATCCTCCTTCGATGTGACAGTTCGGGCGATCTCTATCCAGTTACCAAGCCGTCAACCGTTCCTGCTGCTTTTGTTTCCACTAGTTCCTCTACTTGGCACCAACGCCTCGGTCATCCCGGGGATGATGTCCTTCGTTCTCTCTCTTCTCGTCATTTAATTTCATGTAATAAAGAGAGGTCTCCACATGTCTGCCATGCTTGTCAACTTGGTAAACATGTGAAGCTTCCTTTTCATAGTTCTATCTCTAGTGTTAAACAATGTTTTGATATTATCCATTCTGATTTGTGGACCTCTCCAATTGTTAGTTCAAGTGGTTTCAAATATTATGTTCTCTTTCTTGATCATTTCTCTCATTATTTGTGGATCTATCCCCTTAAACATAAATCTGATATGTTTGGTAAATTTGTGCATTTTCGAAAATACGTTCAAAATCAATTTAAATGTGACATTAAGAGTTTCCAATGTGATCATGGTGGTGAGTTCGACAATAATCAACTACACACCTGTATTATAGCTTTCTCTTCCTTTCAGTCCCTCGTCCATGAATGTGACTCCCTTGCTGGAAGGTCTCCCACGTATAGAACTATAAAGAAATGCCTGTAAGGTCTTTGGTCACTCCTTGGCAGCCTGTCCTAAGTCTAAGAAGCAGGTGACCCCTAATCCACCTGAGGGTGGTAGCAAGGCTACCTCTGAGGGCGATTGGATTAAGGTACAGAAGAAGGGAAAGGGGAAAGATGTTCTAGATAACAGAGTTTCCGATCTGCCTGTCTCTTCATAAGAGCGAGGGTTTTGAATATTAGTCTTGCTGTCCGCTCTGAGCCTGAGAGGATTTCTGATCGTTTAGAGGATCCTGTTAGCCATGCTCCTCTAGCCTTCAACAGTCAGGGTGAGTTGTCAGCTTCTTCTTTGGGGTGAAGGCCCTTCTAACTCGGAAGTAGGGTCACAGTATACGGATACCCCTGTGATAGACAGGGATCTTTCTCTTGTTACAGGTGAACATTCTGAGGGGAAACCCGCTTTGGCCTTTTCTACTCCCACTGGGATTTCGTTAGGGGGAAGCTCTGAACCCCTCACTCTTTCTCCGGACCATAAGCCTTTGGGTGGTTGGTAAGGTTGTCGACTCTGAACGAATGATTTTATGTGAAGAAGAGGTGGTCACTATTATAAAGAATCAGATCCCGTTACAGTTAGGAAATCAAGTGCCATCCGAGAGTCTTCTTCGTCTTTTGCCGGAACTCTTTTCTCTAAAGGTAGTGAAGTGAGCCGAAGGAGAGGCTGGATGGAATGAAGCTCGACCAGCGGGAGAGGAAGCATGATCAATCCGATCTTGTTTCAGAAGCTGGTAGAGAGTAGAGAATAGAATAGGCTGTGATGCCGGGGGAGAGATTTTTTATCTTGAGAGATCCTTTGAATACGACCAGGGGGATAGAAGCCCACGGAGCGGTAGGCTAAGCCGGAAATAGAGAGAGATGTGATTAGATTAGCACGAGGAGGGGAAGAATCTTGGTCGTGGGATAGCAGTTTTTGAATCAGTCTCATTTGGCGTTCAATAAGTAGAAGATCAAGGCAGCTTCTGCTTTTAGGTCAGCTCTTTGGCTCCTTGCTATAAAGAGTGAAGTGACCTTCGGGCGAGGAGAAAGTCAGTAAGAATAGGACCGGAAACTGTGCGTTTGGCTATTGGTGAGTCTGTCTTTCTTGAGAAAAAAAAAATGGAGCGACCAGCCCCTCCATTTGGGTCATGAGACTAGCCAACTGTCTATCCCTGTGGGCTAACTCAACTTATAAGCTTGCTATCTTAGCATCCACTTGGGATAACCTTTCACTTGGATACGATCTAAATTCCACATTCAAGAAAGAACCAGACCAGGCCAACCAAGAGATAGGATCAGATGAAGGAGAGAGAGAACTACTATTGAAAGAAGGCGAATCGCTACTTCTTGTTGCTATAAAATGGTAAAATACTACTTCTTGGACTGTGCCGACACCCGAGAAGACTAATTAGAGATTTGCTAAGCGAACGAGCCTGAAAGCGCTTCTCCTAGCTTGATCTTAAGTCTTATACATTAATTAAGCAATCTGACTTATATGCTCCTCTCCCCTTGCTTTATTACACCGATAACTGCAGATGAAGCGAAGGACATCGATTATCTATTTAGACGAACGAAGAATAAGATAAAGGCATCTAATTCACCCGCATCTGTTGGAGGAAGGAATGGACAGATAAATACATACTTTTTCTCCTTTCTCCCATAAAGCTTCCTTTCCTGAATCTTAGCTCTTATCTTTCTTATTTATTCTGACTACTATCACTTTATAAACCGGGCCTGGATAATTAAAGCTTAACGTATCAGGGTAGTACGCCTGGAACAAGAAGGTTCGTCGTACAATTTCGGCGATTACAAAAACAAAGGAGTATATCCCTCTCCCTTAGTGTCTTTCCACTTCCGTCGTTCAGGAACAAACACTTCGCCTAATTCTTTTGAATCCCGGCCCGCTTTTTCCCCACTAACTAATTACGTTACGACCACTGAACAAACTTGGTTGACGCACATAGTTTATGCGCCGCTAATGTAGCGGCTTGTCGAGCATTTGACAAACTCACACCATCCATTTCAAATGGGATTTGTCCTGTGGACACACGAGCAATCCAACCCGCAGGATTTCCTTTTCCTCTTCCCATTCTGACTTCTGTAGGTTTCCCGGTAATAGGGAGATCTGCGAGAACTCTTACCCATATCTTACCATTTCTTCGGAATTGTCCGCTCATAGTACGATGGAATTGCCCAATTATAGCTCGACGCGCTGTTCAATGGCTCGATATGAAAGACGACCAGCTCTACAACTTTTAGTGCCATATCTTCCAAAACCAAGTCGTGTACCGTCCGCAACCCCTACTACATCTGCCTTTACGATATTGACTATATTTCGTACGTTTCGGATATATCACGTCCCCTTTCTTTTTGACTATATGAAATCCACACTTTGACACCTGAGATTCCGTAACGAGTAGATACTTCCGTAGGAGCATAATCGATTTTCTGGTTAAATACATTACTAGATGTTTTTCCATACTTTTTGCATTCAGTTCTAGCTATTTCTGCACCTTCTGATCGACCTGAACAACATATACGGATCCCCTCCACCCCTTTTTTCATTACTAATTGAATATCCTTCACTATTTGACTAAAAATGGAGCGAAATGATCTTGTTTTGTTCCTCGGTTGAAAAGAGATATCTTGAGCAATCGGAGAAGCACTTTGATAAACAGATTTGATCTTGACCGACTCAATTAAGGTATTAGTCTTTGTTCTATTAGACAACAAAGATCGCATTTTTTTCACTTCGTTCAAATAAAAGTTGTACCCGTACGGAATTCTTCTGTTTCTCAGTATGATCTCTATCATCATCTCTATTCCCTTTATCAATTCTCCTATCCCACCTAGGTCTATGAATTTCTCTATCAATTCCATTACCTTATCCTTAGCCATGAGGTTCCAACATTTTTTCCTGAATTTTCGTAGGAGTTGTTCCCGGGCATACTCAAAAAAAAGGTTATTATACACCCCAACCCCGTCCCTTGGAAAGAAAAAGGTAGCACCGAAGAAAGGAAAGAGCGAGATGGTGGTTTTTGTTGTTCCCGCGAAGCGAGGATGATTCGACCAGCGAATGAAGTGGGTCAACTTTTTGTCTTCGGCCAAAAACTTTTTCTCGCTGGTCGAGCTTTCGACAAAAAAAGCGAAACGTATTCTCTTATCTAAGCTTCTTCCCTGTGCATTAGCTCCCCCCATGGTAGATGGTTCAAGCACGCCCGGTTCCACGAAATGATTGAGAACTACGACGGGGTCGAAATGCATTTGGTTCTTTGTCTTCAATAAGTATTGCATGACCGAATAATTCAAGGAAGGGCGCACCGCAGGGAGGGTCCTTTTTAGTGGATGACTCGTCGGGCTGTCGGAGGGGGACTTCTTTGACTTCTTTGAGAAAAAGAACTTGAATAACTTTGTTTTTCTGAAGGAGTCGTCATTTAGGAGGGCTATTTCATTTACAAGCCCGGTGTATTTCGGATGCTTGAAGGCCCCGCTGATCCGAAGTGATTTAGAAAGATTCTTCTTTATCGATGGTGATCGGTCAAGGTATCCATAGCGTTGCTTCTTTTTTGGCCAAATACTGATTTCGTTTTGCTTCTCCCGGTCGTCGAGCCTGATCGACTCGACTCTTTTCGCTGCCCCTTGGGCTCTCACTTTGTTTTGTTCTTCTTCTGTACCATCGCTTGAAAGAAGACACCCGATCGGCCCAACTTTACCAAATGGCCACCACTGGCCCTTCCCCTTTCTGGATCTGGATTTTTCGCGTCATTTTTGTCGTCGTGGTCGACGGGGAAGAAAGAAATGAATGAATGTTCTTTTGGGAAAATGTAGAATAATACACCTAGCGAGATGAAAGCGAAAGGTTTGTCTAGTAGGTGGACGTATCGAACCAAAATAAGATCAAAGATTGACATCTTGATACACTGATTTACCATAATAATAAATAGAGTCAATGCAGACTCTGCTGTGGGAAGAGCCGCTTCTTTCTTGCTTGAAAGGGGGCTTCCATTCACCAACGCAGAATTAAAGTGCTCTCCGAACCGTGCTGGATAGTCACCCATCACACGGCTCTCAAACCCAACCTGTGGTGGATCCCGGGTGACAAAGTAAAAGCCTCTGATCCTTTGCCCCATACTTTGAGATGCTCCTCCCCGTCGATCAAGCGGCGACACTGCTCTTAGCTTTAAGCCGCTATTGTTCGGTTCGGATAAGTCAAGTCCCTTCGGTCAGTTCACTTAGGTGATCCTCCCTTATCTTCCCTAACATTCAGAGTTGTTCTTGTTTGAGAAAGGAGCACTGGCCGAGCGCCCTGAATGAATAAGAAATTGACAGTAGAGGTAATTGCAAATTCTTATTTGAACGAGTTAAAGCTAACAACATGTCGATTACACACCAGGGGTTGCTAAGAACTGAGGGACAATGCCCCTCTAATCTAAGTGGGCCTACCTGTAAAGCAACTAGTTCTTGAGCGGGGGGGTGGTTTCATGCAAGGCCCTTACAGCAGGAAGAGGAAGTTGTCATTTAAAAGAAAACACTCTTTGTTTGTATAAGGTTCCAAACCTCCGCACCCTGATAAAAAAACCCTTTCTTTTTTATCTTATTAGTAAAGCCTAAACGTCCTTATTAAAGCCTAGCTAACGAGAAATGAAAGCGATAACGCACCTTTCCTAAAATTAGAATCACGAAATAGAAGAGAAGGCCTTTCTTTCTCAAAGTCAACTTTCTCCCTTCCCTTCTTGCTTTAGAAAGATTGCAGCTAGCGTGAGAGAGAGAGAGAGAGAGAGAGAGAGAGAGAGAGAGAGAGAGAGAGAGAGAGAGAGAGAGAGAGAGAGAGAGAG
>BQNB010087847.1:0-27814 GCA_026074375.1 Tanacetum coccineum | reverse complement strand
TAAGCTACAATTTCTATATTAGCCTTACTAAGAGTTTTTCCCTGTTCATCAAACTGTTTTTAAAGTTTTTCATATGTTTTACATAGTTTTTAGAACAAGATTGTACCTCTGTGTCAGACCCTGAGGAGTTTGAAGTGTAGGCCATGAGAGCAAACTCAGTTGGTTCATCTTGAGCTATATAACTCCAGTCATATCCCAGTCCATCTTGGACAATCAAAGCATTGTCCTGAACAACCAATGCATCAGAGGTCTCCACTGGTACAGTCCTTCTGGTGTTGTCCCTGCTCCTATACCCTGCATCTCCATTCCTGTTCCCTTGATTTCTTGGTGCTCTACATTCCCTTGCAAAATGGCCCCTTCTATGACAGTTAAAGCATTCAACCTTAGTTTTATCAAAACCTACAGGTTCTTTGCCATTGAAGATTAACTTTCTTCCAATCTTCTTATAAAATCGCTTAACCCTCATAAAGAGCATGGCCACCTGCCATTTAAGGTCCATTTCTTCCAAATCATCATGATCAATCTGCTCTAGGTCTTCATCATCCAGTTGTGGACTATTTGACTGATTAGCAAAGAATGAGAACATTAGATCATCAATATCCAAATCATCTATACCATCTGTATTCCTCATAATCAAGGCTACATTGTTCCATGATGAAGGTAGAGCTCTTAAAAATTTCTAATTTGCATCTTCATTAAGAACAGCTGTACCATGAACTTCTAGAAGGCTGATAAGTTTTTGAAACCTATCATATGCTTTATCTAAGCCTTTTATGTCAGATACAGAAAAGTTTTCAAATTGTCGCTTCAAAGCAGTCTTCTGCATCTTCTTAGATTCAACATTGCCACCAAATCTACTCTTGATAGCAGCCCACAGAGACTCTGCATCCTTTATTCCATGGAACCTCAGTTGATACTCATCAGGAATAGCCAAAATCAAAATGCTTTTAGATTTTCTTTCTCTTTGTCTTTGTAATAGTGCTTGAGCAGTCTTTGGAGGCACTTCAGTTTCAATACTTTTTTCATCAGTTGTTACTTGTATAGGACCATCACCATTCAAGATCACTTGCCACAAACTATAATCTGTGTTAGTGGGATACTACTTCATCCTCATGCTCTAAAGGGTATATTCACCCTTCTTGATGATAGGAAGTTTTACAGTAGACACCGTTTGAGGTATTCTATTGGTGCTATTTGTGTTTCAGGTTCTTCACTAGACATTGTGTATGATAGGAAGAGATCTAGATCTGATAAAGTTCTTCTTATTCAGAGTTTCTCCACAAGCTCTGATACCACTTGTGAAGTCCTAATGAAACGGATCTTCTTTAGCCTGTTAAAGCTTAGTTAACTTGGATAAATCCAAACTAACTATATGAGAAACTATGATTGTGAATACTACAAGTTATGCGGAATCTAACTTGCAATACTAAGAAGAACAATGAATACTAAACTTGAATATATTGATTGCAAATATTTTGCCTAGGTTACAGAATAACTAACTATAAATTGATATGTGTTTGCTGTGAAAAATTGATATCTCTAACTATGCCGTAGGGTTCCTTTTATACACTAAGGAAACCCTAATGGGCTTACAAACCGCGTTAAGTGATCATGCATATCTATTCCTAATATATCTCATGCATATCACATAAGCAGTACTAACTTCTTATAACTTACGGTATAATTAAAACAAATAGCAGTACTAACTATAACTAACAGTACTAACTATTCTAACTAGCAGTACTAACAACTTAGTTTATAACCTTCAATCTTTAGTAGCAGCATAAATCTTCAAATAGCAGTACTAAGTCCATCTATAGTATAACCTTGTAGAAGCTCTTAATTCCCAACACGTATTTCTAATTGTATTTAGCGAAACCAACTACCATTTTCTAACAAATAGTTATAAAAACCCAATAGTGGCATCACGAGCCATCGTGTAGAATTTATAGTTACAAGTAATAAAATTTGACAAAATTAGGGTTCTTGGTCAATTTTTAAGCCCTTTGGGCGGTTTTTGCCATTCGATTTGAAATTGTAGTGCATTCAAGATTCAATCTTTATTAGTTATAAAATTAATTAGACGAATTCTAGGTTGTATGAAATTTTATGGATTAAACTCGATGTGTTTAATTGTTAAATTGATCGGTTTATGTTCAAATTAATTGTTAATTCGTTGTCCATGATATATACATGCAAATTTATCATGGAAAAGATATTATGATATAAACTTGTTAATTGTAAAAGGTTTTTATGCTAATATGAGATCAAGAATTACAACATAGGACATTAAATTTATTTGGTAAGATCCAGACCTTTTAAAGCTAGGGAAGACCTTAGCTATGTCTTAATGGGGCCTAAAGTTGTTTAAATTTTATGTGCTATGTGGTATATATTTATATATGGCTTACGCAATCGATTATGTCGATGGATGTGGTCGAAGTCATTGGATGAAGGAGCCTTGTATGAATATATACATGTTTTAATTATTAGATAATTTGGATCATAATTGATATTTGTATGACTTAATTGTTAAGTGTTGTTTTTTAATAAGTGTTATGTGAATTAGTTTTGTGTTTATATTGGTTTTATTTTAAGTTTGGACTTGTGAGAAAATAAAAGGGTTTTTCAAAAAATAAATTATTAAACATAAAATCTCTAATTATTTGATAGCTCCCCCCCCCCCCCCCCCCCCCCCCCCCCACCCCCCCCCCCCCCTGCTTTATTATGGGACTATTTTTATAGTTCTATAATATGTGATTTGCAAATTAAAGATTTTAATTTTTAGCAATGACGTAATCTGCAAAAGTACTATTTAGTTGCAAGGATAAGGTTCGGGGAGACTCATTAAGACTTCGGTCTTGTAGATACCATTACCCTATAATACCGGACTACGTTGTAGTTTCCTTACCTTGCATACTATTTAGGAAGTCGCAAATGGTCTAGGGTTTGAATGGTTTTTAACTATTCTTTAATCTTTTCCCGTGATAAAATATAAAATCTTTAAGATTTGAAAACATGTTGAATCGTCAATTTTTAAAGGTAACACTATTTATACAGGAGATGTAAAGAAAATAAGTGATACCGTAATAAATAACTTAATTGAGTAAAGTTTTTTATTAAAATCTATAATACGAAGATGTATGTATGCTTCTTCGTACATATTTGTCACAACAAATATAATACCCTTTTTTAAATAAGTTATTGCCATCCAATTTGTAAGAACACTTGTAGATGCTTTTTACTATGCGTGAGACGTATGTAGATTGTAATCCCAAGGTGATTATACACTTTTTCGTGAGACGTTAGTGTTACATAATCACAGTTCTTGATTGGACGACTTAATCGGTTTAGTGGTGAGACCTTAAACTCGAGGCATAGATGGGATGAAACATGCTTACTAGTATATTATTGTAATAAAGTAAGTCCCATAAGGTTCTAGGAATTGCACCGGTGGCAATTATTGATCGTCAATTACCTTTTGAATACACCATTGCTAGCAGATCAACTGATGTGATGGTGGTATGTCAAGTTGGATCCTAGCCTTTAGAAAATTAATTGTTTAAAATGTTTAAACATGGGTAGTTAATTTTCTCTAAGGAATATTATTGAAAATACTAAAAATTGAATTTTGCGATTCTATTAATAGTATTAATGCAACGATAAACCATAAATAAGGGTTTGTTTCTTTCTTGAAGAAGTCAAACCAAGACTCCTTTCCTTGTAAGGAACATGGAGACTCATTCCTATAATCTTTCTTGCTCTGGAAAGTTAATAATAGGAATGTAGGAATGTCCTATTGTAATCAAACTCATAGAAAACTTAAATGTTAAGTAGACTGCATAAAATTAAATGTTAAGTAGATTGCATGACTTATATTTTCATATAGATTTCATCACCCTTAATCGGTGGTGAATACTTTGAAACATATAATACATTTGAATAACTAGATAATATGTTCTTAAAGCTATCAAATGATAACATCTTAATTTAAGATGCTTTATGAGTTCTTGATTAGGAAATACCAATACTACCGCAAAAGTGGTAAAAGCAAACTAGGATAATGTATATAGTTGTTTGTCTTAATAAAATTAAGAAGGAAATTGCATGCCTAATTTTCAAGTTAATAAATAGCTTTGATGGATAGTCCCTCATCTACATAGTAGAATTTTTTAAATCCAAGTACATTGCTACTAATTAGGTTTTCAAAGAAAGTTGGAAAATAAATAGATCACTATTTGTTTTCGCTGGTTATGTAACACTTACATTGTTGTCAAATCCAGTGAGAGCATCATGATTTATTTCTGAACAAGACATTCATGTAATGTTGTCTAATTCAGTGGGAGCGACAAGGTTTATTATCTTGGTAGTAATCCAGATTATTTCTTGCTTGTCTTGAGACAATATATAATTTTCCAACTATAGACACTTATGGTTTTAAAGATAGTCGCGCACTATTTCTTGTTAAACAATGTGTTTCTATATCTACTTGTAATGCTAATATCAATGACACTATCATATTGTCCACATAAACAAACGAACATCGTATTGTTTGACTATATGTATGATGTTGTGCCATGCACAAGTGGGAGAAATCTTTATTATGTGCAAGGTACAACACATGACAAGAACAATATGATTAAATGTTTCTCTTGACCGTAAGGTAAGAAACTAATATTCTACTAGGACTTATTGTCCTATTTAGAACATATGTCAAGATATAAAATAAAGACTACTTCATGTTAATGTTATGACGTTTTTAGGGATGTCCAAAATAATGAAGTAATCTCGATTTAAAGACTACTTCAAGTAAAATGTTTATGTGTTCTTGGAATGTCCCAAATAATGAAGTAATCTTGTTTAACTTGAAATTACTATTGAAGCTAAGAGTTGGCGTTCAAAATTACTTTAGTTGAATATGTTTATGTTTATTGTAAATTAATAAACATGAAGTCCTATAATTATTGAAAGTCTTGTAACATAAAGTAAGTTATGTCTTCTAGTGATGACATAAACAAAAAGTCCTTGAATTGTTCAAAGGCAAAATGATGTATAGTTAACATGTTAAATCTCTTGAAAAGATATGTACAAAAAGTCCTTGAATTGTTCAAAGGCAAAATGATGTATAGTTAACATGTTAAATCTTTTGAAAAAATATGTACATAGAGTTTTTGAACTAGTTAAAATCATATACATTATTGCATGCAAATAGGTTTTAAATACTATATATTTAATTTAGTTTGACACAATTAATTAGTATGTAACCTAAAGAGTATTAAGTTATTAGGATTGTGATAAAGTCTCACAATTAAACTACTCATAGAATACCACATATTATGGTATGTCTAGAGTGTTGAATCAAATTTTTGATTGATTTGATTTAATAACTTAAATATTTTACCTCAAAATCTGTCTAGGTTTGATATTGAGTATGTTTGTATATACTGCGTATAAACTCCAACCTAGAAGTTAAAAGTTCTATGAAGGAATGATGAAAAGAAACATGTAAACTATGATCCGGTGGTCTTGGTGAGTCAAACCACATGATAGCCATTTTAGTGAGAGAGTAGAGAGAGAAAGTAAACTTAATAAAATGTGGAAGATACAAAAGACTCAACCCCTCTATGGAAGCCATAGAGGGGTATTTATTATCCCACCAACATTACAATTAGAATCCTATGTGGACTATACAGTCCCTGTGTGTGGTGATCTGTAAAACAATGGTAATTCCGGAAAGGTCGTCTCATAAAGTGAATTCCTAAAAATCTTCCCCCCCCCCCCCCGGGACGATATCGGAATTTAACTTAAAATATTTTTCTAACAAGTAATATATGATTAAGAACAAGAACTTCCATGAAGTTCCATGTTGATGACGTCTTCTGTGGTGTTAGACTTTCAGTCTGCACTCCAACATAGAAGCATCTTTGTAGTACTTTGTAGGAGAATATTGTAATAGCACTGACTAAGTAACCCATACACTTTAGTTAAGGAGATGCTTTCTGATTTAGCTTCCCCTAATTCATGGCACATAATCTCCATTTAGATGCTTTCAATAATTCCCCCTAAATCTAGCAATGAACAGCTTCCCTAATTATGCCGAATTCTTTAAGTAGAGCTTTCAAAGCTTCCCCCCAAACTCGCAATCCTCTTCTTGAGCAGTGCAATGCTTTCTTCGAGTTAGAATAATTAAGGGCACACAGAATACCACATCAAATATACTGATCCTTTAAGAATAAGTTTGTGATTGATTCATTTGGGGTAGCCACTTATCTTGGATCTGCAAGTATCTTCTCAGCTTGAATAATTCTTTCACACACTTCCCCTGGAAATTTCAAAATAACGCATACTAAAGTTCTTAAGATATCAACTTCCCCTTGTATCTAAAGAATGCACTTCAAGCCACAAGTTAAAGCGCTGGATATTCTCTGTGTTATGACATTTATCTTTCCGGCAATGGCCTAAATTAAAAAATTAAGAAAGATGACCTAGTCAAGCTTTCAAGGAATAAATAAAGGCAAAAATACGCCAAGGGTGAATTACTCCTTCCCCCTTGTTGGTTTCGACACGGCAGAATCAGCAAAACAATTGACGCACATTTACTTGAGTACTTGTTGTGAAGAATAAATTAGCTACAGATCTAATCGTGAGAATTAATTGTGATCAAATCTTACTCATAACCTTCTCTGGCTTATCATTTTTACCAAAACCGTTTTGTATGCTTTTGATGTATACTTGTGATAAGTTACCCGATATACCTAAACTTGAAACTAATGTAGTAATTCCTGTTCTTGTGACTTAAGCTTGCACTAATGTTGGAAGAATAGTGTAGAGAAACTCTATACTTACCAAGCAAAGTATGAGACATTCATCACCCTTTTACGATTATCCACAACATCTTCTGCGTGTGACACTGAGAACTACAATGTAACCAGGTCTTCAACCATCCACCTCAACTGCTGGAAACTAGATAATCCAAGATTTCATCCAAATTCTTAAGCCCAAGCAAGTTATCATTGAAAGTCATGCATCCAGCCAACCCCGACTTCAAGATAAAATAAGAACACGCCTTCGTAAAATGCCACTTCAATTCTCAAAATAAGTGATACCCCGATCGACTCCGTAGTCACTTATTAAAATTTAATTCTAAAGATAGCCTTTAATGTTCTGGTTCTTTATCCAATTGATTCTCGGTCACGTCACAAAAAAAATTGTCCACTTTGTCATTACAGAGTCAATTATAACATTTGTGACTTCCTATTATCAAACTTCTTCCCCCTATTTAAACCTTTAATACAGGTTCATAAAACTTGTACTAAAAGAAATCAACACCAAATTTTTATACATAGACCATCACAATACTCAGCCACTTTAGCTGAGAAATAAACATTCAAAAAATTATCATTCAATGATAAGTGTATAAGATATTTACGTAACCTTGTGCCCAGTTAACATCTCAGCCCATTAACCATTTTTATGAATAGAGCCCATTGCATAAGAATAATTCAGATATTGATATGTCAGCCATGAATTTAAATATTCGGCTCATATGAAAAATCTCTGCCTTATCCATTACGTGGAGTTTGGGTTTATTTATTTCTGTATCCTGATTTTATGTAACCGCTAACACACACACTTATCAAAATTCACCAGCCCACATACCATCTTTTTCTCCCAATTTTTTTCCACTCACCAAAACATCTCACCCGTTTCTTCTTATGACAATCGAAGCTTCAAAACAAACATATCTACCTTCCTTTTCATCCTTTTGTTGTTCTATTTTCATTGAGCCAAGCACAAGCAACAACCCCTTATAACATATATCCAGGAAGAACGCAAGAAACGAAGGATTCAAGATCCCATTAAGGGTCTCGGGTAGGTATATTGATTGTTGTTTTTGTTTTGAGTCTTGAAACGAATCAAAGAAAATATTATAACCCAAGTGTTATAAATATTTCTTATGTTCGAATATTAAAAGAAAAAGGTTTAACCTTTACAATGATCAATGATGAACTCATGATAAATCTTTGAAAAGATTTTGGTTATGAAACAACGGAACATGATTCTAAGATTAAAATTGCTTCGAGTATTGTTGTTTGGAGATGAGTTGTGGACGATGGGATTGTATTAGTGATGTTGGACTGGTTGATGTTTGTTGTGATGAAGGGAATATAGGATAGTCTTGGATGTTGTTAGATTTAATGTGGCTGTGATTGTGACGATGGGTTGTAGTTTTAGATCTGGATTTGTTGTTTGATTGAGGCTGTGATGTTGATTTGTTGTGGTTATGGTCGAGTCTGTTCTTCTTCTCGTCTTGTCTTTCTTTTCTTTTTCTTTGACTCACTGAGTTGACCGGGTCAACTCGGTAAATACCGAGTTGACTTGGTTGGGTCTGGTAGGTTGCAAATTCGGACCTGCGAATTCGGTTGACACAAGTAACTGCAAATTCGGACAACACTATGACACTGCGAATTCATGTACTGAAAAAGTTGCCAATTCGGATCTGCGAATTTAGTTACTGAAGAAGTTGCCAATTCGCATCTGCGAATTCGGTTATTGAAGAAGTTGCCAATTCGGTTCTGCGAATTCGGGTTGTACCATATTCCTTGCTTTTGTTGTCCTTTTTCCATCTTCACCAAAGTCTTGTTTTAAAACCAGAAAATAAGCTTAATAATAAGCAGTTTTGAGACGAATTAGCCCAGAAAATTGCTTAAAAAATAAGCCCATAACTATTGTTATTCAAAAACAAATATCTGTTGGTGACTTAAATGACATATTTACTATGTTGCGAGTCCAAAAATACTAAAAAAGTAGTACGCTTTTGGCCTGTAATGGTGGAAACAGATCTAGAGTAATGAGACTTTTGAATATACGGCTTATGGTGTTGGAAGGTGGAACAGTTGAAACAGATTTGAGACCAGATAACATACCTATTTAAAAATGAGAACTTGTGACAAACGTTGATAAAAGGTGACAGATTTGTAACCGAGACAGATTTGAGATAACAAAAACGAGACCAACCGGACACATGATAAACCCGACCTAAGAGTGTGTAGCCATGGCTCTTGATACCAATTGAAAGAAACACGAAAACTATGATCCGGTAGTCTTGGTGAGTCTAAACAACATGATAGCCATTTAGTGAGAATAGTAGTGAGAAAAGTAAACTTGATAAAAATGTAGGAAGATACCAAAAGATCAACCCCTCTTTGGTAAGACACAATAGGGGTATTTATACCACCACACATTACATAAGAATCCTATGTTGACTATACTAGTCCATGTGTGTGGTGATATGGTAAACAATGGTAATTCTGTGGGGGCATATGTCATCCGTAAAGTGGAAATTCCGAACAATGCATTAACATTAAACTCAGAAAACTATCAATGTATCTTGTAATGTCCCTCTACATGCTAAGTAATTATAGAAGAGTCTAAAATTATAAAGCAAGTGGAGCGTTTTTTAGTCTTGGTAGAAGATAAACATACAAAATACATAACCTTCTTAAACACACTAGTGAATATCATACTAAGATTGTACATGTAAATGTTAAACCTCATAATGATATAATACTTGTTCATAGATCCACAAGGATACCTTAAATATTTGATTGATAGATGTTATATTAATATTGAGGAATATGAGTCACATGATCATGGTGAACCTATTAACCATAAAGCTGCATTGTTGAATTTTGAATTTAGTAAATGAATCAAACTATGAATGTTGAGATGCTGTCCATAAAGATAATCAATTTTGGAACTTGATTGATCTTTAACTTAACAGTTAGACTGTGAAGTTAATATGAGTTTCTTCAAAAGAAAAGAAAAACTCAAGTGGTTTTGTTTCTTTGTTTTAAACTCATAAGGACAATGTTGTACACATATTTAATGCATGCATTATGATAGGATTTTAATCATACTCAAGCAATTGATTATGATTAAATATTCTTTCTATGTGCATTAATTATATAAAGATGTTGTTTTCATATAGTGTTATATGATGATTATGACAATGGATATTTAAACTCCTTCCGTGAATGTTTGCTTTGTGAGGACGGGCTAGTATCAAGGAGTTTATGAATTAATATTTACTTTATATGTGTACAAACGGCAAGTATCCAAGTATGATTCTATTGCATGCATTAGGAGAATAATCTTATGTTTATTGTTAAATAAAGATAACTCCTGAGTATTTCTAAAAGCTAGTGGAAGTATTATGTTCAGGTTTCTTTCACCTGAAAGATTTAGGAAATAAAACATACAACCTTGAAATATATGTTTATTGCTATGAACATATGCGGTATATAAATCTAACACAATCCGACATACCATTTAGAAAGTCTAAGTGGATCGGCGTCTTTTGATAAGATAGAACATGAATGAAAGCGTAAGTTAGACTAAAGGATTCATTATGTATATTATATTGTGTAAAGGAATAGTTGTATCATGCATGAATGCAAGATGATTTGACAACATTGGTATTTAATCAAAAGTTATTAGATAATCATTGAATTGAATATTTTAATAGAATATGTTTGGATTTGGAAATGTTCTTAGATTATGGATTTGTCCATAGTAATAAAAATCTAAGGATATATATTGCAACAATTTATTGTGCAATTAGAATAAACCAATGAGCTTGGAGTTCATGAGGTGCCAAACATTATTAAGAGAATATTCATTGTTTACGGATTTTAAAAGCACATGGTTGTTTGTGTACACGGATGCTAAATCAAATTGAGATGACACTCTTATACTTGTATGGTATGATTTCATTTTTGATGATGACCATGTGGACTAGTTATGCTCAACTGAGAGCATAGTTGCATTATACACTAAAGAATAAGAATACTTTACACTTTTGGAAGCTGTAAAAGATTATTGTTGTCAATAGTTGATGTCACACACCTTATAAGATATAGTGTGTTAATATTGAGATATTTGTATAAACAAACAATCATCATAGATATTCAAGAACTTGATAATTGTTTCTTGAAATAAGTATTCTTAAAATTTCAAAAGATCAAAACCAAGTTGAATTAATGAAATCTATGCCTTTTCAGCAAGTATGGTCGTTCCCTCTTTCCTTTTTCATATCTTAAGGCATGATTCGTCAACTAGATTACCATGCATTCGAATCTATTTAGTAATTTGGATAAGGGTTGTTAGTTAATTTTATAATGATAAGGATACGCGGTATTGAAGATATACTTTAATTATAAACTGCGTTCCTATATTCGCATGTTTAATCCGTTGGGGGGGGGGGCTAAAATATATTATATTCTAAACTAGTTCGTTGTCGATCAACAATATGGGAATATTGTTGAATTAAGACAAATCTGAGTGATTGGTGATATCTTGGATATTAAAGGATGTGTCTGCCAAACTCACATGATATTCATAAGATGAATATTGGACTTCTCCAACTAATAAGATTATCACTTTATGGATCGGCGTCATTAATTGAATCTTATAAGTGATTTTGTTTACTAAATCCTTAGACTTGAGATGCAAGTAGGTCTTGCATGTGTGGATTGTTCTTCTTGATTTAGTTTCGGTTATCCTGAATAAGGTAACTAATAAGGACTATTTTCAGAAGTAATTATGAAGCATGGTGACTTGACACTTGTAGTCAATAAAGAATTTGTTCCTTCAATAGTTGAAGTATGATGCCACTAGGCCCCTCGTAGGGTTAATCAGATGTATGTGTGGCCGCACCCAAAAACTCAGGTAGATATGTCTCAATGATTTTTGGTAATCTTGATTAATCATATATACGAGAAACAGAATCGTTAAATAATTGAATGACTTAGATCCATATTTATTTTTACTCTTGGTATCGGATACAAAAGAATTGTTTAATATTTAAATCATGTAACTGTGACCTTTTCGAAAGTACATCAAGTTTTCTTGGGAGCATTGGCGTCATTGCTAGACGGCTTTGCCAATGTTATTTTTATTATTTGAGACTTGTTCAAGTGGGGTTGTTGGGATATGTACATATAGCAAATAATTATATGTCCGAGGAAATTACGTGAGCCTACGAGGCCACACACGTAACACAAGGTTATTTTATTATGTAATTAATATATTTATTGTATGTTAATTATATTAATATGTTTTACTAAATAATTAAACGATCTTTATTATAACGTAACGTTATACCTAATTAATAGATATTAACAAGTAAAGGACTTGTTAGTACAAAAACCAAACCTGTGGGGTGTTTGGTTGAGGCATGTCGAACTACAAAAGAAGAAGGGTTCAAATGTCGTTTTTAGAAAACTAGAGGTTGTGTTGTATTGTAACTTGGAGATCCAACGTCAAGGGACTATAATACATGACTCCTAGGAGATCATTATATGGGTCGACACACACACACACACACACACACACACACACACACACACACACACATATATATATATATATATATATATATATATATGATATACCCTTAAAAAAACATACGACACATAAACCTTCAATAACCCTATGCATGTTTTGACTCTTATGCATTTACTCTTGTTGTGAAATTTTGTATGCATGTCTGCATTAGTATTTCATACGTATGCATTTGCATGCATATTAAATGCATGTAATACATTACTTCGTTTCTTCTTGATTAGTCAATCGACAAGAAACATTAATAATAGATTCTGTTTGATTGGTTTAATTAATAAAACAAGAACAATGTGTTCGGTTGTTTTATTCGTGAAGCAAGTACTAGCATCCTAGCGTATCTCGGTGACGTGTAGTGTATGCACACTATAGAGATTATCTACTTTAGTAACTTGTATAGTTTGCGTGGTATTCGATTTATACACACGTGTATATCCAAGATGGTGTAACATTTATTGCTAAAAGGTACACATCTCTAATCTTGTTAATTATGAATTCTATACGTGTTTATCTTTCCTCTGTGTACTTATGTTTTAAAGGTTAATAGTTGTGACAACCCGAGAATTTCCGTTCAATAAGTTAGCCGTTTCCGTGTAGCAATTTGAATTTTTAAATGTTTCGTTTAGCTTTACCGTTTAACCGGAAAGTTGTTTCGTTATATTCTGATAATCGTCTCCGGGAGCGAACCGGGACACCAAACGTTGTAGTATTTTGGCAATATCCGCGTTTTTATGTTTTTAAGCAATATTTAAAAATTCGTAATTTTCCGTGTTACCGTTACCGTTTCGTTATGTAAGTGATCGTGGATATTTAACTACACTTTTGATGGTGATGCAAAGTTTGGAAAATTAATTCACAAAGTGCACGATGCCTAGAAAGTGGGAAAAATATTTTTGGTCCCCCTTTTTGCCATGCTCCAACCGGTCACACACATATACATACATGGGATCCATTTTTGAATTTTTGCTACAAGTTAACAAGTCTAACTAACATCCTACAATATGGCTTGCCACGACGATTTCCGAAAAGGTATGAAACTTGTCAACGGATTTATAATCGAAAAAGATAGAGCGAAAACGCAGGTATATATTCGCGGTTTTAAAAATCAGCATTTGTTAAGTAGTGGTTTCTGTCAGGGATTTTTAAGATGGTATTTGCGCACTTTCGAGTCCGTTTCGGCCTTCGGCCAAACATGAAAGTCGTTCAGAAGGTCGTTTTACTTTCCCGCGTAGGTTCTTTAAGTCTAAAGGAGGATTCGGTCGTAAGGCGGGAGGCAAAATCTGCTTTTTGTGTAATTAAATTCACTGCATCAGATCTGAGCGTAGTGCTTTTTCGCCCATTTCGGTCGAGTTTCGGGTCTCGGACAGAACTGGAAAGTTGTTCAAAATATCGTTTCGCATAAATTCTCTTTAGAACCCGAGTCATGAAAATGTGATTTAGTGGGTCATTATAGTCGGGTCAGACTTAGAAAATAAACTATAACTACCAGGAGTAACTAATATACTACCAGTAGTAATAACACTACCAGGAGTAACTAATATACTACCAGTAGTAATAACTATAACTACCAGGAGTAACTAATATACTACCAGTAGTAACTATAACTACCAGGAGTAACTACAACACTACCAGGAGTAACTAATACCCTACCAGGAATAACTATAATTACATTATTCAGATATTTATAAATGTTTTCAATTATAAATATGTTTTCACTCAAACAATTAGATGGTGATTAGCTAAATAGACTTATGCATGGTAGAGATTACTCAATGTGATTAGTACTTATACGACCTTAAATTAAATAGGTTGCATTCGACGATTTGCGTGACGCATTATTTGTGATACACTTGGCATTTGCTCACTCAAGGTGAGTTCATAGCCCCACGTTTTACATGTTTTACATATATTTTTGGGGTGAGAACATGCTTGTTACAAATTCAATTACGTGTTTGATTTAAACTCGTTACGTGCTCATTTTCAACTCGTCTGCATACATGTTTAAACGTTTTACTGGTTGATTACTTGTATGGTTTAATATACTCATGTCTATCATCTACGCGAGGAGATAC
Organism: Tanacetum coccineum; assembly: GCA_026074375.1. Lineage (NCBI taxonomy): Eukaryota > Viridiplantae > Streptophyta > Magnoliopsida > Asterales > Asteraceae > Tanacetum > Tanacetum coccineum. Next base: position 13,340 of record BQNB010087847.1, on the reverse strand, counting down.
AATACTTGGTTTAAATTGTTGGGCGTGAACACTCGCTATAATTTGGTTACACACTCATATGTATATCTCACGGTGGGACACAATACTCAATTACTTATTTAGGACAGAACACATTGCTCGTTTTTACATGGGTACAATTACTTTAAACTTCTATGTATTGGCTAAGTAACCGTTAACCGGTATATCTTGGGTGATGGCACCCAGTATATCTTTGGGAAGAGGCACCCAGTATATCTTTGGGAAGAGGCACCCAGTATATCTTTGGGAAGAGGCACCCAGTAGGTCTTTGGGAAGAGGCACCCAGTATATCTTTGGGAAGAGGCACCCACATGGTAACAATACGTAACAACATGAACTGTGGTTAAGGTTTCGGTGTTGTGAACTTAGAGTAATCGTAATCATTGTTTTATACTCATATGAATATTTACGTTGCCTTGAATAAAGTGGTAATATATCTCTTAAATATTTGTTATATTGTGTTAATTACAATATATACTTGAAACATTTTGAGATATTGTGCTCATTACAATATATACTTGAAACATTTTGAGATATTGTGCTCATTACAATATATACTTGAAACATTTTGGGATATTGTGCTCATTACAATATATACTTGAAACATTTTGGGATATTGTGCTCATTACAATATATACTTGAAACATTTTGGGATATTGTGCTCATTACAACATATACTTGGAAACAATTTGGGATTATATATATTTTAAGGAAACCTATATACGTAGGTTTATGCGTTGCAAGTCTTGTATGGGCGAAACTTGGAACACAGTAAACCTATATATATAGTTTTTGGGATTTACAGTTATTTGTACAAAAACCTATGAACTCACCAACTTTAATGTTGACACTTTTAAGCATGTTTTTCTCAGGTGAATTAGATGCTTGGCTTATTTGATGTGCAATGGAGTCCCCCCCCCCCCCCCCCCAGTACATCCAAGTATACTTTTCTAAACAACATTAGGAGGTCGTTCTATTCATGACTTGTGCCAATGGGTATACTGAAGTAAAACGCTTCGGTAACATATTCCGCTGCGACGAAATTTTGGGGTGTTACAGATTGGTAATCGAGCCAAGGCTATAGGAATAGGTTGCATATTTTAACTGACTATAGCCATTTTCACAAACATTGCATACATCAAACATTTTCAAAGTACACAGATTTTCTATGGGATAGATGAACACTAGAGCCTTGTCGAGGTATGGTGGGTTGCACCATAGCCTCAGGACCATACATGATATACATGCAACATGATAGAGATGATGAAAGTGAGATGGACGGAACGGTTCGAGTATTGTCCATCGTCGAGTAAATTTATTAACTAGGTCAAGACGTGTAACAATTCATGACTGAATCTCAAGACAGTTCTTGTTTGATGAGTTGCGAAATTGAGCCATGATAGGTTGTTACACAACTTGAGGTGCTTGATAAATTCCCTCGAGAATGGTTAGGACTCGTGAGGCAATTTTGTGAAAAATACGCGAGATTATAGTGGTAAGGACCACTAGTAGGAATATTTGTCTGTATATGCAGGACCACTATCTTGCTTTACTTGCGGACGTGACTCTAGGTATATATATATGTATAATATTATATATATACTTACCCTACCTTGTTATTCTACAATTATTTATATAAGGGTTATTTATATAAATACTGGAACATTCCTTTAGGCAAGGTAGTACTATAAGCTCATAGTTTCTAAATGATACCCTAAACATTATGTTACAAATATTGCAGATCTTTCCATCAACCATTTATGCCAGGAGCGCACATTCAATTCTATCCTTACATAACTCTCACACACTCTCTATTTTGGGAGCTATGACTTTTGGGAATTTAAACTAATCTTATAGTTTTTGGGATTCTTGAAGGAAATGGCACCTAAAAGACAAAGGTCATCACCAGTTACAGAAAAAATCCTACCACCACCACTGTCACCAATGCCCAACTTCAGGCAATGATTGACCAAGGTGTTACTGCTGCACTGGCAGCACGTGATGCAAACAGGAATGGCGATGACAGCCATACTTCGGGAACGGGTGCCAGAAGGACCGAACGCGTTGCTCGAGAATGCACTTACCAAGACTTCATGAAGTGTAACCTCTGTATTTCAAAGTCACCCGAGGGAGTGGGTCGAACTTACCCAATGGTTTTTGAAAGGATGGAGACTGTATTCCGCATAAGCAACTGCTCTGTGGAAAATCAGATCAAGTTCTCCACTTGTACTCTTTTGGCAGGAGCTCTGACGTGGTGGAATTCCCACGTTAGAATTGTTGGTCATGATGTTGCGTATGCAATGACCTGGATAGATCTAAGAAAGAAAATGACTGACAAGTACTGTCCGAGGAACGAGATAAAGAAGCTCTTCCTTTTTTCTTTTTTTTTTTTTTCCCCTTCGAGGCTGAGTTGTGGAATTTGAAAGTAAAAGGTACCGATGTGACAGGGTACAACCAACGTTTCCAGGAACTAGCACTGCTGTGTGTTAGAATGTTTCCTGAGGAGTCTGACAAGGTTGAAAGGTATGTCGGTGGTTTGCCCGATATGATTCACGGAAGTGTTGTGGCGTCAAAACCAAAAACCATGCAGGAAGCTACTGAAATGGCAACAGAGTTGATGGATAAGAAAATCAGCACTTTTGCTGAACGTCAAGCTGAGAACAAGAGGAAAAATTGTACAACAACCACCCAAACTCAACAACACTTCCAAGAGCAGGAATGTGGTCCAAGCTTACGCGCTGGGACTGGTTGAAAGAAAAGTGTATGCGGGAAAACTCTACCGCTGTGCAACATGTGCAGTTTCACACAATGGACCCGTGCACATATAAAATGCGCAACTGTAGAGGGTCGGTCATTTGACCTGAGACTGTTGGAGTTCTGCTGCTACTAACAATCAAAGAACCCTCACTTGCTATGAATGTGGGAATCAAGGGCACTACAAGGAGTGGATTGCCCAAATTAACAGAACCGAAAACCATGGAAAACCAAGCTGTAGGTACTGGACACATGGAATTGGTGCATGCTTAGGAGGGGGAGGAGAACCGATCAAGACACCTAACAACATTGAACATGAAGATCGAAGCTTTAAAAGAGATAGTTGTCTCGCTTTTTCCTAATAAAATTCATAAGTTTGGAACTATACCTAGACTTTACCTCCTTAGGAGTCCTGTTGTATTTCTCTTAAAGTTTCCGTGGTACGAAAACAATTTCATATTACTATCAAATTCAATTTGTTGTGGAAATTTTGTCAACCCTTAACTTTAAACTTTCTACTTTGAAGTCAAATTATAACACTATTTTTGACGAAAATAAGCATGCATCGTTAGCCCTTTCAAATATACTAAGCCTGATCAACTATGTATAATTCAGGAAAAAGACCATGTCATTGCTGAGAGTCAGTCACCCTTAATAACCTGTCATCAAGAAACAACTTTCTAGTTATATCAAAGTTGTTCATGCACATTCATAGACTTATTTATCACATAGAACCAAACTAATAATATAATTAACCGAGGTAAACTCTTGCACCACTTAAAATAGAAGCTCAAATCCTCGGTCCAGAACTAATTCAAGAGACCACTGAGAAAATCATCCAGATCAAGCAAAGGATGCAAGCCGCTCGTGATCGACAGAAGAGTTACGCCGATCTGAAGCGTAAACCAATGGAATTCCAAGTCGGGGATAAAGTTATGCTTAAAGTTTCGCCTTGGAAAGGGGTCGTACGTTTTGGCAAACGGGGGAAGTTAAACCCTAGGTATGTTGGACCTTTCAAGGTGTTAGAAAAGGTTGGAGAGGTTGCTTACAAGCTCGAGCTTCCTGAAGAGCTGAGCAGAGTTCATAATACATTCCATGTGTCCAACCTGAAAAAGTGTCATGCCGACGAACCATTAGCCGTTCCGTTGGATGGACTTCATCTTGATGACAAGCTTCATTTTGTTGAGGAACCATTAGAAATAGTGGGCCGTGAAGTTAAACGGTTGAAGCGAAGCCGGATCCCATTAGTCAAGGTTCGATGGAACTCCAAGAGAGGTCCTGAGTTCACGTGGGAACGTGAAGACCAATTCAAGAAGAAATACCCACACCTCTTCACCAAGACCGCACCGTCGTCAAGTGCTGCATCGTGAGCCTTGAGGACAAGGCTCGTTTAACGGGGGAAGTCTATAACACCCTGTGTTTTCAAGTCATTGACGACGTCGATAAATCCACAATGTACCTTTTGTATTGTACGCGTTTGCTTTAAATCGTAAATGTTAAGCTAAATCGCGTAAGCTAAAAATTAGCGTTCAATGTAAACGGGCATCAAACAATTAAGCGTTTACATCAATCAAGTATTAAATAATTATTTTGAGAATAATTATGATCCTTGTTCATTTTATTTTTATTGGTTACGTAAATTAAATACGTTTCGCAATAAAATACGTTTAGGCATACCCGGAACCGCCAAAACTTTTCTACGCTTCAACAAATACCCACATTTATACCCAATACATAAAAGTTACAAAAATATATCATATGTATCATACATATGCTGAATTTATAGCAATGTATACAAAGAAATATAAGAGAAACCTTCTAAGTTAGTCTTTGTACTTCACTAGTTCATTAAACACACCCATACCATGTTTCCTTGACCAAAGACCATGACCAAGTCTTCCTTAAGACCATGAACCTTGTCTTGGACTACTATTGCACCTTTTGACCACCTAGTACCTATATAATACAAGTATCATGCAAGAGATAACACATAGAACTCAAAAACACTTAGCTAAAATCACAAAATTCCTCCCTTTGGCTCTCCTTTAGGCCACGGCTCAAACACCCCTTAATACCAAATCCATAATAAATTTTATACAACCTATACACATCTACATGCATCATTCTTAAGACATTCTAAGGTGTTTCCAAGTATTGGCTAATCATTTGTTGAAGCAAGAAATCAAGATTAGGGTTTTCAATTGGAAACTAGGGTTTTCTTGGTTATAATCTTGGGTTTAAATTCTAAAAAAGGGTTTACCACTTATTTGTCATCATCCTACATCATCTCATTAAGGTTATCTTAAGCCCTTAACTTTTCATTTATATGATTATATGCATATGTGATGTTTATGTAGTGAAATCACCATTAGGACATGTTTAACTTGTAAACTTGGACTTTTCTTGTAAATATAGTTTTATGAACTTATACACATGTTGTATGGATGGTAATATGAAGTTATAAATGGATACATAAGTACTTTACAATCTTGGTTAAGCTTAAAAAGTATTAATGCAAAATTAGGGTTTTAAAAGATCACTTAATATGTTATGGTTTATAAAAGTTGTTATGGACTTAATGACTTGAACAAATGGACAATATAAGAACTATGGATCATATAATATGTATGATATAGTATATTAAGAATAGGGAAAGACTTGTGATAAATGACAAGGTTGAAAAGTATAAAAACTAAGTATACATATGGATTCAATATAAACATCCAATCTTTCTGTTTAAACTCGAACTACAACCTGTCCATTTTACATTTTTATAAAATAGTACGACTCATGACGATTCCGAAAAGGTAAGAAACTTGTCAAACGGATAAATAACGAAAAAGTTACGCTAATTACGAGTTATACGTTAATTAATCGGGTTTATAAAATAACTTTTATAAATATTATACAAAACAACAAGTTTGGTATTTTTAACAAATAATACATATTTTTAGGATTCCAAAATGATAAGAATCATGATTTTTCAATTAATAACGAACGAGTTATGAATTTCGCTTTTGGGTAAACCTCGTAATTATAGAACTTTCAAAACCAGAACTCATCGAGAAAGAATCCGTTAAAAACGGAGCTATAACGAATAAAGAACCGACCAATTTATATATATTGGTTTTAACGACAACGAAACAATTTAAATAAAATCACGTCTATGTGCACATTAAAATTACAGTTCCACACAGAGGGTCAAAATATCGAAAATGTGAAATTATGATAACTCGTCCAATACGAAAAAGATGAGCATAAGAAACGTGCAAAATCGGAGGCTTAAAACGCAAAAGTTATGCAAGGTTTTACTAAATCGGTAATTATAAATGTTTTTACTTATTAAACACAATTTTAACCAAACCATTAGTTGGTGATAAGAACTATAATAGAATTACATCTGTGATTATCTAATTACTATATTACTTGGGAGTTTCATATATGAGGCCATCTTCGGATGGCGTATCGACGAGTTTGTTGGATTTACGATTTAAATGTCCTAACTCCTCGAACGTCATGTCATGACCTCTTAAATTATGAAAGCCCGAACGATAGGACGATAATAACAACTATAGGATTGTATTAAGTACTCGGATACTTATACGACCTATGATAATTTAGTGTTGCATCGATCTTTTACGGAACGCTTTATCTTGCGATATTTAGATTATGAGAAAAACCTTAAGGTGAGTTCATAACCCCACAATTTTATTACGATTTCATATGATTTTTATAATTATGGGGTGAAACATGCTTTGTTTTTAATAAATTGGATGGCAAAGTATTGATTACATGTTAGCCTACGTTGCTATAACCCAATTTAAGGTCCCATGTCATGTAAACGTCAATTGCATAGATGTAATTGGTATTACATGTATGTAAGAGCGTAATGTTGTATATAATATATCTATTCGGAAAACGACCTCCCCGTTTCGGGTGACCTAGCTATCACCGGTGAACTTAAATGATTATAGCATGTCGAAATTTAAGATGCTAAGTGGTAGACATCCTAGGCGAAAATTGCAATAAGTAGTTTAAAAGCAAGAAATAGCGTCAGAGCTTCAGTGTCATTATCTTAGTGTAAATGTAATCTAGTTTGTGTGATGCCTGCATGTGTTGCTAATATCACGAGCAAAGTCATGCGCCAGCAAAATATTGATTTATATTCAAACCTATGAATTCACCAACATTATTGTTGACGTTTTTAAGCAATGTTTTTCAGGAGATCAGTAAGCATAAGGTGCCAAGGATACATTGGTGATTTTGTTTTGGGAAGTCATGCTAAAGATATGGTTGTTTTATGTTGTAAACCAGTATCTTTGTAATAATAATCAGGAACAAGTTAAAGCTTCGGGCTATTTGTATCAAATATTTGTTAAATCCAATGTATCAGTTTTAAAACGACTTTTTGGTCGTTCTATATATATCTTGTGTTATTGATCTATGAAGTAACACGCCCCGGACCCTTATTCCGCTGCGACCCAATTTGGGGGTGTTACAAATCTCCTAGCTCTAATTGTCAGCATGGCCATTTCCCATTGTAAATCTATTTCTTCTAGGTCATCAGGATCAATTTGTTCTAGATCCTCTCATGCAAGTTGAGGAGAGTGGGGCTGACTAGCTAGGAAAGCACAGATCACATCATCACTAAGGTTATCTCTAGATGTAGGATTACTTTGAGTATCAGCAGCACTAACCTCATAAGTAGTGTTATCGGCTTCATTTGTGCTGCTGTTGCTGTTGCTATTAGTTCTGTTAGAGGACACAAAAGCCATATTTTATGAATTTTGGCTTGTGTTTGTTGATTCTGTAAGTTTAGGTTCATATATCTTTAAGTTGTTGTATAAGTCATCCAAACTGATGGTTTTTTTCCTCTTTGTTCCTCCAGATCAAAGCATGAGTCTTCCATTTAGATGGAAGACTTCTTCAACATTTTTTAAAAGTTCATGTCCTCTTATGTAATAACTCTCTGTCCCCACTTCTGCCTCAATCTCTAACTGACTAATAAAGTTTTTTGCAACCTATCAAAAGTATGATTCATTTATATGAACGTTGATCCTGCAAAGTTCTCATATTGCTACTTGAGTAGAGTTCTCTGAACTTTATTGGATTCCTTGTTTCCTCCATACCTCTTCTCAATGGCTTCCATGAGCAATTTTGCATCTTTATATGAATGGAACTTCAGTTGATCCTTATTTGGGAGTGGCATCAATAGAGTTCCTCTAGCTTTTATCTCATTCCTCATGTCCTGCTTTTCTTCTACAGAAGTGGGTTCATATTCTTGCTTAACTTCTCCAACAGTTCTCTTCAGCACTTTGTTACCATTCAGACTTACTTCCCAGAGGGGAGTCAATCAGATCATGAAAAGTAATTGTTCTATCCACATTAACCATAAGATCATATTTCCCCAGGGTTGAGGATAGGAAGTATTTTGCAGTCAAGTTATAGAATTCTTCCTGCCTGCTAATCTTATTACTAAAAATCGAATCTAAGTTTATAATAATTTGTTTCTTCTTATTCAAAGCTTCACAAGAAGCTACTTGTTGATCCTAATGAACAGCTCTTAAACTCCTTAGATTGATGTAAGGTTTAGTATCCTTGGAAAAATCCAAAGGTACTAAGATTAAAACTTTGAGAGTATGATATAAACTATGCGAAATCTAGTTTATATCACTAAGAAGAATAATAGTAATGTGAGTATGACAAACAGAATTACAACCAAAACAATAAGCTTCAATATATTAATACGAACACTCTTTGATAGTGTTAGGGTTTACAACCTTGAAGCTATGACAATGACTCATTTTTGGTACATTGAATTCTATACCCTAGGACCTCCTTTTATACACCAAGGAGTCCTACAAGGCTTACAATACTTTCCTAAGTTATCATAATCTTTTAAACAAATAACTTATACATATCTTTTACAAAAATAACTCAATACTTATCTTCGTAAGTATTCTTGTTCTCTAATCCTTTCTCTTGTCTTTATCCATTTGATAGTAGAAACTTTTCCAAGCAGTTGTAATCTTTCAGCAGTTTAAACTACAATAATAACTTTTTGAACTAGCAGCAGCTAAACTGATTAAAGCAGTAGAAGTACTTAGAATATTAACTTCATTCTTCATCAGCATACTAAGTTACACGTAGCAGTACTACTTATGCTAGTAGTTGTAACTTTTATCTAGCAGTACTGACATATAACTAGCAATACTAACTTTTTGTACTAACAGTACTAATATATACTACAGTCGTACTAGCAGTAATAACTTTATACTATCAGTACTAACTACTTAGCATAATTTTCATTAGTATCACCAACAATACAAAGTATACTTGAGCAGTATTAACTCTAAGAATCATCGTGAAGTCTTTAAATCCCAACATATGATGTCATCATGAATTTACTAAGAAATTCTTGAAAATTTGTACTCAAACACTATATATGCCTATTATTAGTCTTACACTACTTATTTACATATTCACAAGTTTTATAATTACGAGGATTGACCTGAAAGTGTAGAAGAAAATATGACAAAGTCATATTGTCCGCTGAAGGCTTCTAAGTCTCCCCATATTCACCATCCCCACAAACTTTTCTAAACTCCTCCATCAACATTCTTTCCTGCAACTGATGATCAATTTCTTTTACCATGATGTGAGACTGGTGACTTGTCTAAGTTACTTCATCTCCCTATATTGCATGCTTTAGTATACCCCACCCTCAAATTGGTACCATCATGGAAGAATATCCTAAATCCGATTTAGAGTGTAACCGTTCCCTGAACTTGTGAGCTCACAAAACGCATCAAAATCTTTTTCTGTTTACCTTTGTCATCATAAAAGACGCTTTGATGAAATGAGAGGGTGGAATATGGTTGTTTCTTCATAGGAGATGTCTTCATCAATGTGTTCTTAGCTTGGATATGTTGAGCTTTTTTTGGTATCTCTCAACACCAAGTTAGATTACAATACGTCTTGTGAACATAAGTAATGCAGTGGCCAGGTGTACAATTTCCTTGCCTTTGAGGTTGAAGAGTCTGTTATGAACAAAGAGAAGTAGCATGTCTTCAATGTCATTTAGATAAAGTCATGGAAAGTTACCTTTCATAAACTTGTACAATTGCTGATCAGATCTTCAAACTTCAATCCCTCTGGATGACCATAACCATACCATATGTAGATTTTGATGTTTTGCACGGCCAAAATTCTTTTGGTGGAGTATACATCATGTTTGGACACTCTCTTGGAAGCATATCCATCAAATATTTGTCTTTTGGGTCCCTAGTGTGAAGTACCTAAGGCAGCCTGCTTGTCATACACTACCTTTATAAGACTCCATAACGTGGTACCATGTCTTCAATTCCTTTCACATTGTACTTAGCAGCCTTTGTCTTGGTTAAAGAAGTCGTGTGTTCTGTCGGTGCTTCCTCCTTGCAAGTATGCCGAATCATTGTTGAATAAGTAATCAGCCAGGAAAATTTAACGATTTCTTAATTTAACCAAAGGTGGTGGTTTGCTTAAGTAGATTGGATATCTATATCCTTCAGGGTTATTCCAATCTAATTCATCATTCAGAGCTTTGTAACATTAATCTATATTGTATTCGAGCTCTACGTAACTCTTACAAGTACCTTTGAGAAGATTGTAAACCGGTCTTACCAAATCAGCTTTTTTTAGACACTAATTTGCAAGCGGGTCATTGAAAATGCAATGAAATCGATTGGAGTGCTCATTAATTCATTGAACATTTTAGAAGGTTTTTCTGCTTTGGCAAGATCACTAAGCCAATTTTTAGTAGGTCCATCATAAACTATTTTCCTTATGTTTTATTCAAGATCAGGCATGGGAGGTCTTTCTGGTTTCTTAAACCAGTCCTTTAGGTTAGCCTTGACAATGGGTAGTTCAAAAGTGTTACGCAAGTCTTCTTCAAGATTCTGTGGTACTTGAGTATCAGCAGTTTCAAACACTGTCTCCTCTGCTTGAGTAGACTTGCTAGTAGATTTAGGCTGTGATTTGGTTATGCCTTTAGAGGTTCCAACTGACTTGGCCTTCTTTGATGGTTCAGTTTCTTTGTTTGTCTTCTTCATTTTCAACCCTATTAGGTGGCGGGGGGGGGGGGGGGGGGGGGGGGGGGGGGGGGGGGGGGGGGGGGGGGGGGGTGGTAGGGAGGGGCTTCATTTTCACCCTTGGTCTGGGTCCCACAGGAGGGCCGTTCATCTCTTTGTCAGCATCATCTGGTCTTTCTTTTCTTAACTTGTTATCAGTGATACCTTTATCCATGGCATCTTCATCCTCAAGTATTGACTCTATGAGAACATGATATAGAGCCCTATGCTTGGGATTTCTATCAAATGACTTAGTTTTAGTCATTGTCTCAAACAAGGTTCTTTTCTGATAAAATTCTTGTAATTCAACAGTATTAAATGAAGTGATCGTGTATTTCGTCTCTTGCTGTTTTCCTGCTTTTTCCATCTTGATCTTGCGAATATCAGCAACATTTTTTTGAGAATCCATTTGCTTGTTGATTTCATCTGATATAGCTGTTGCAGGAACACTATGTTGTTGAATAAAATCAGTACGATTTGTACTCTTCATCACCTTTCTAAGAGTATCATCAAATTTGTTTCCAAGGCGATTCTTTAACGCATTAGTAACCCTTCAAATCAATTTTATTGCTGGCAAGAATATTGATCGTGATTAATAACTTTGGAATCCTTTGAATTCCTTCTCAGAGTCAAACACTCTGTGATGGATATAAGTAAGGGTTGGGAATCAGAGCAGTAGTGGTTGAAATTGTTGCTTCTTAGTGGTTGGTGTTGTATCGGTTATGATTGTTATAAAAGAGGGAATGAATGGTGAGAAATAGGTGGAGAATGGTTGTTGTTGGTGCTGTTGAAGATTCAGGGAGAAAAGAAGGAAGTACTTTGCAGCTAAGAGAGCAGAAGAAAGGAGAAATATACCACCCAAAAAAGCTTAACAAAGGAGTATAATGTGTACCTATCTGAAAAACATGGCAGGATGGAAGCCCGAAGACTTGAAGACTAAGTCCTTTGCCAATGTTCAAGAGTTATTTTATAAAGCAGTAAAAAGGGTAAACACATTTGTTGATATGGATACATAATTGGTGGGAGGTAGTGAAGTAAGAGAAGAAGGCAGTGAGACAAGAGAAGAAAGCAGTTCTAAAAGAGCAGGTAATGAGCTAGAACAAGAGCCTTTAAAGAAACAAAAGATAGAAGATGATAAAGAACCAGCTAAGCTTCAAAGTATGATGGAAGTCATTCCTGATGAAGAGGAAGTAGCAGTTGATGCTATACCTTTAGCTACTAAGCCTCCAAGCATTGTTGATTGGAAGATCATTAAAGAAGGAAAGATTGGCTACTATCAAATCATAAGAGCAGATGGAAATTCAAAGAGTTACTCATCAATGATTCAGATGCTTAAAAGTTTTGACAAGGAAGATTTGGAAACTCTGTGGAAATTAGTAAAATCTAAGCATGGATATACAAGACCAGAAGAGGGATATGAGAGAGTACTATAGGGTGATCTAAAGACAATGTTTGAGCATAATATAGAAGATACAGTGTGGAGGAATCTACTTGGAAACAAAGTGTTGATTTGGAAATTATTTGATTCCTGTGGAGTACACTTTGTGAGGTTTCAAGACATGAATATCTTTATGTTGGTTGAGAAGAGATATCCCCTTACACCAGCAACAATTATAGAGATGCTAAATAGGAAGCTTCAAGCTGATCATTGCAATGAAATGTGTTATCAGCTTCTTAAGCTTATGACAAAGCAGCTCAAGAAACAATAAAGTGTTTGGAAGCATCCTCCTGGTGATTGATGAAACTTTTAATGAAGAAACTTGATGATTTTGAAGATAAATATCAAGTTTAGGGGAGGATTGTTGGGATTAAAAGCCTTCTTAAAGTTATTGCTATTAAGGTATTAGTTACTGCTGTTAAGCATAAATTAGTGATGTTAGTAATCTTAATGAAAAATATGCTAAGTAGTTAGTACTACTAGTTACTACTGCTAGTGTATACTACTACTGCTAGTTACTACTGCTAGAGTAAAGTTAGTACTGCTAGTGTAACTTAGTACTGCTGTTGAAGATTGAAGAAAACTTTCTAAGTAGTTAATGCTGCTTGTACACAGTTAGTGCTGCTGGTACAAAAGTTACTACTGTTGGTGTTAAAAGTTAATGTTGCTGGTATAAAAGTTACAACTGCTAAAAGATTACAACTGCTGAAAGGATAAAGACTGCTCAGAGAAAAGATAAAGATTGCTTATGGGATATGTATGAGATATTTTTATAAAAGATACGTATAAATTATTTGTTTAGATGATCATGATAACTTAGGAAAATATTGTAATCCTATTAGGACTTCTTGGTGTATAAAAGGAGGTTCTAGGGTATATGTATCAAAGTACCAAAAACGATTCATAGAATTTTCATAGCTTCAAGGTTTTGTAACCCTAATACTAGGAGAGTATTCGTATTATTTGTAATAATAATATTAGAGCTTTTATTGTTTAATTAAATTGTGTTCTTGTGTTACTGT
>BQNB010087846.1:0-27814 GCA_026074375.1 Tanacetum coccineum | reverse complement strand
ACTAGTGGTCAAGTCGAGGTAACGAATCGTGGACTTAAAAGAATCTTAGAAAGGACGGTAGGAGAAAACCGTGCCTCATGGTCAGACAAGTTAGACGATGCATTGTGGGCATTCCGAACCGCTTACAAGACTCCAATCGGATGCACGCCCTACAAGCTAGTTTATGGAAAATCGTGTCATTTACCAGTTGAGCTAGAACACAAGGCATATTGGGCTCTTAAGCATGCCAACTTCGATCTCAAAACCGCGGGTGATCATCGAAAGCTCCAACTTAACGAACTTAACGAGCTTCGCGATCAAGCTTATGAGAATTCATTAATCTAGAAGGAGAAGACGAAGAAACTTCACGACTCAAAGATCAAGAATCGAATCTTCAATGTTGGTTATCAAGTCTTACTTTTCAACTCCCGATTAAAGATTTTCTCCGGAAAGCTCAAGTCTCGATGGTCCGGTCCTTTCACTATTACCAAAGTTTTTCCTTATGGCACAGCCAAATTGTCTCATCCCGATGGTTCAAATTTCAAAGTCAACTGCCACCGTCTTAAGCATTACTATGGAGGGGATACACCACCATTGGTTATCCCGGATCTCCAAACTTTCCCTAAGGACAATTAAATTCAGGGATCGAGTCAAGCTTGTGACTCGGTGACAAAAAACAAGCCGCTTCATGGGAGTTCACCCCATGCTTATCCATTTTCTTTCTATTTTCTTAAATAATGTGTTGTGATGTGTTGTGGCTATCCTCTTCCGGTTTCTTGTTGTTTGTTGTTTGTTGTGATTTTTGCAGGATTGACCCAACAATTTCTGAAGACTCTCGTGTCCGGTGTTGTATCCCGTTTCACTCGAGCTTCTCATCCTTTGTGTGAAATTAGTTTGGGGAGATCCGATATCCTTTCATCATTATCGATTCACGTTTATCTTTGCATAATTCATAAACGGCTTAGATTTACGTAGAGACCCGACCTTAAACATTGAGGACAATGTTTTGTTTTAGTTTGGGGAGGGAATCTATCGATTTGATGTTACCTGCTTATTGTTTTGTTCTCACGTACCCGTTTTCCCACAAAAATAGCAAAAATTTTAAATTTTTAAGATCTTATTTGTAGGAAAAAATGAAAAAAAAAATATATAAAAGTGTTAAGACACGAATGTAGGTTTTCCGTTGGTAAGAATAAGAAGTAATTTTTGACCCGATCGAACGTGTAGAGTTCTAGCTTTCTCCCTTAACAATTAATGATGAAGTTTGTGCTAGTTATGTTGACTTTAAACATGCTAGATCTTGAAAATAATTAGTAAATGAAGATTGTGCTAATCTCAAGTGATTTTAAATATGCCGAGGGATTTTTTATAGGCTAAGTATTTGCGAATTTCTTTTTAATTATAGAGATGTTAAATTGCAAAGAATAAGAGATGATTAGTGTTTGATTAAGAATTAGGATGCTAACAAAGTTTATTTGGAAACTCTAAAGGCTTATAAGAATACATTCGTGGTTTTTCTTCCCTGGAGTTCTTAAAATGGTTAATTATACGTGTTCTCTTTAATTTTTACAAATTAGAGTTTTACTCTTAAAAGTCTAATCAACATATTCAGAGAAAAAGCTTTATCAATAATGAAGTCAAACATCGTTGGTAAATAAGAATTTTAGTTTAAGTTCTATACTTCGGTTTTCTAAAACAAATTTTTTTTATTTGCAAAAATATTGTTAATTTTTTTCCCAATATATAAAAAAAAAATAAAAAATAAATAAAAAAATAAAAAAATAAAAAATCTATAAAATAATTTAATACAAAAGGATGCAAGTATAAATCCTTAGTGTTAATAATTAATATACATAAAAACTCCATCGCAAAATAAAGTATATGGGCATTTGTCGCGTTCGCTCCCGATTGACATCGAGAAGAAAGGGTGGGATGATTGTATATTCAGGGTTCGGTATCAGATTAAGTTCACGAGTCTTGTTCGGAGGCGTGGTCGATTGTTGTGCGAAAGAAAAGTTGATACAGTTCCTAGCCTAATGTAATGTACATAAGTAATAACTAATGTTGCAAAGTTAGAACATAAATAGTAAAAAAGTTTTCATTCTCTAAAACCTAGGTCTTCTTTTGAAACTTACGGTTTGCAAAAGTCTACAAGGCTTTTTATCGGAAGTTCATGCGGGGTTTCCGATTATATTCTCTGGATGGAGGTCTCAAAAAGCCTTTGCACGTACCCAATGACGTGGGATGCTAGTGAAGAAAGTCTTTATGGGGACAGTGAACCAACGATGTAGATGGCTGTCGATAGAGGTTTTTGTTTTGCCTTTGTGTTTGATTTTTCTAAGTCGTTACTTATTAGCCCAAAAGGCCCATTGGCTGCTGAGTAAAGCTTGGTGGAGATCTTCAACCTATCTTAATATTGTGGATTTATTGGTCTAAATTAATTTGAACACACACATTATATATATATTATTTATGTCAGGGAAGGAGCAATTCAAGTTGATTTATAAGTAGTCTTAGCATCTATAGCTGTAAATTAGCAGTGATCTATATTTTTTAAGCTTATGCATGGGAAAAGTGAAAAATCGGGGATGATGATTATCTTTTAGTCACTTAATTGTGCTTTATGTTCTATGATCCTTAAAGTTACAATGAGGTAATGAAAACAAAACATTTTGTCAAACGAAAAGTTGTAGTAAGGTAGTTAATTATTAAGAAAAATCATAAAAATAAAATCTTTGAAATAAGGAAAGGGGAGTTTTATACTTGTGAATCTCTTTGCTCTTCAACAAAACTCTTTGCTACTTTTCTAAAGGTTTAGCGATGAGAAGTTTCGAGGCGGTATTTGGTTTAATGGCATGTGAATTGCTGTGAGGACACACAATAGTTTAGTTTGGGGAATTTTGATATGTGGCAAAAAATACACATATCCGGTTAATTTAACCTAAAATGGCCCAATTAAACCCAAAACAGGACCAAAAATGGCAAAAATATGGCTTGTATTTGTGTTTTTTGTCGTGGTGCATGGTAGGAGATATCAAAATCACAAGAAAACGTTCATAAACGGGCAAGCACGGACACCAAGAGGAAGAGTGAACAAAAGCCGTTAAGCCAAAGCCAGAACAGAAAGAGTAAAGGTTTAAAAAATCTTCAGTCAACTCCTAGACAATCTTGGTCAACAGAAGTTCAACCAAATAGAGACAAAGCCTAAAAGGTTTCAAAATAGGCCCTACAAGTCTTCAAAGTTGCGAAAATAGTCCCTTAAAACCTCAAATGGGCAATACTGGATCCAAAAGCCCTAATTACCCTAGCCCATACCATTTCATAAAACCACATGGGCCCTTTTTAGCCATTTATACAAAGTCCTTTTTTAACACTACACTTACAACTAAACCAACCACAAAGGAACTAAAGTTTGCAATATGCCCAAAGTGTAACTCTTTTTACCCGATTTAGTATAATGAGCGCGGAAGACCTATGGTTATATTAATCCATCGTCCCCAAATTCACCCCTCAGTCAAAATCAAAAGGCTTTTGGAAATGAGGGTCAATGGAAGACAATTTCATGGAGTCTTTTACCATTGGCAGGGTCAAAAACCGTCATCTCTAAGCATTTTATTGGAATTCAAGCAAAGAATGGTGGCCTAGGGCAAAGATAGCACAAGGGGATTCAATTTCTACACTATATTTACGCCTAAAAGAAACACTAGGTGTCTCAATCACGGATTGCTAGTGGCAATTCCGTATCTTTATGTGAGTTACTAGTGATCTAACGGCTAATAAATGATTTACCACTCATTGGTAGAGTGTATGTTTGGAATTATAAAGAGGCGTTGTAGGCAAGCAAGGCCTAGAGCTTCTCAACCAGGATAATAAAAGGCCTCATCACACATGGATTATCTTCTTTTCCCCGTTTTAGAGTAGTAGTAGAATTAATCTTAGTTTTTGTTAAATGTAATTTTCCTTTTAAAAGTAATTGTAATTTCTTTTATTCAAGCTTTGTAATCTGTTTTTGAAAGTTAATGAAATCATCAGTTTAGTTTTAATCATAAGTTTTTACTCACAAGCTCTCATAAGCTCAAAAGTTTGTTACTGTTCTAATAAGCTAATAAGCTCTCATCAGTCTCTAAGCTGGTGATTGAGCTAAAACTATTTTTCTAATTTACTTAAATCATAAAAAACAAGTTAAAAACCTGCTTGATGGATATGGAGCTTTTGGAAAGGAGGCCAATTATGGAAGGGTCTCCAAGGACTTAACTGGCTTATTAAAGATAAGCCAGAGCTGTAGAAAAGCTCTAAGAGCATACTTGTGCCTTGTTAAGCTAGGCAAGTTGTAAGTTTCTCATTTACTTTCCTATTTTCATTTCTAGTTCAATAATTAGCTTAATAATTGCTTATTAGATTAGATTTGCTTATTTGCTCAAATTAGATGCTTATTAGTGCTTAATCCTCTTTAATAGTGCTTATTAGATTAGTTTAATCATCTGTTTTTGCTTAATTTAGTATAAATCTTATTATAGCTTTATTTGTTTTTAAATCTGCAAAAAACCAAAAAAAATAAGTAGTTAGGTATAACTTGTGGATCTTAAGTTTTAGCTAAAATCAGTTGTAATTCATGTTTGTTATGCTTATTATTAGCTATTAGATATCTGGTAGTGATAATTTGTTCAATAGTTTTCATTTCATAAGCTCTTTCAATTCTGTCAATAAAATAAGGGGTGTTTGGTTTAACACATTTTGACTTTAAATAGTCAAAGTAACTAGTGTCCATTGCTTGAGATAGTTTAAGGATTAGTTTAAATCATTAGAGAAGTAATTTTTAGAAGTTAGTTTGAAAAATTGAAAAAGTTTGAGCTTATTCTTGTTGTCTCAGCACCAGGGGAATTTTACTTGTGATTTCACTTGTGAAATCTTGATCTAAGCTCTCTAAGGCTTAGAATTTGTTTGCTTAAAGGTTTTTACACTTCTAGTGAGTGTATTAAGGTGCAGGGTAACCAAATTGGTTACCTGCATTTAGGCTTTGAACTCTTGCCAAGTGCATCAGTACTAACAGCAGTTAGTACTGCTGTCACTTTTAGGTTTCATTTTTAGCTAGTAATTTTAGGATTTAGGTTCTACATTTCAAGTTAATTAAAGATTAGACATAGCTTAAGTTAGATTACGACTTAGTTTTCAATTCCTAGCTTATTCTTAGTATGGACATTTACGTCTAAACTTCATACAAAAGCCCAAAAAGCCCAAAAATAGTAGTTGTAAATTAATTGTCTTCCATCTCGCGCTTAATTTAGTAGCTTATTTGAAAAACTGAATAATAGGGTTTATTAGGATTTACTTGTTTAGTTATTCTTCAAATGCATTAGCTTCTGAATTGGCTTTTTAGCTTTTGCAGCTTTTAAGCTGATTTTTGAGCTCTTTGTGGCGTGCCTTAGTTTAGGCTTTTTGATTTTCAATTTCAGCTAAGTTTAAGTATTAGTAGTTTGGTTGCTTTCCAGTTTCTAGTTTAGTATGCTTCTATTAGGATTCTAGATCAGTTTTTAGTTTGCAATTTGAGCTAAATTTGAGCTTTGTGTAAGCTTTTTAGAGAAGTTAAGCAAAAATAAGCTCTAAAGCCCACTTTCTGAGTCTGAATACTCATAAGCTCTTAGATAGCTCATTTTTTAAGTTTTAGCTATAAGTCACTTTATTAAAGTTGTTTTAAAAAGCTTTTTCTACAAGCTTGTGTTTTCAGTTTTTGAAAAAAGCAAAAATAAAAAAAATAGCAAAAAGTGGGGTTTGCCAGACTCGAACCCACGACCTAACATCAACAACCATACGTTTCTAACACTTTGCTACAATAGCTCATCCATTCACTTTCCCCACATTTTGTTTCTTATAGTAATTTTTGCTTATAAGCCAAATAAGTGTTCAAGCTTATTTCGTGGCTTATTTTATAAGCTACGACTTCGGGCTTATTTTTTCTAGGATTCATATAGCATAAGCTATTTTCTGTCTTTTTTCTAGAATTTTTACTATTAGTTTAGTATTTTTAATCTTTTATTTTCTTTAAAAACTTTAAAAAATCATAAAAATAGAAAAATAATCCGAAAAATAAATTTTTTTTTATAAAATTTTCTTTTTATTTTAAGTTTGTAGGAAAATTAGTTTCACTTTCATAGGGTCTATTTTGCAAAAATTCATCTTTTTAAAGAACGGGTTTCGTTCGTGTTCTCGGTTTTTCCTCGCATTTTTAGTCTTAACCACGTTCGTTTTCGTTCTAGTTTTTTTTAAACTTCGTTTTTAGTTAATTAGAATACATTTTAAAAGAAAAATAAAAATTAGGTTTAATTTTGTAGAATTTAGGTTTTTGGCCTTAGTTTTAGTATCCCGTTTCGCGTTTTTAGTTTAATTTTGAGTTTCCATTAATTATCTTTATGCTTAATTGTTAAGTACCAGTGTTTATTTTAAATCTTTTTAGTAGTTTAACCAAATCTAAACTTTTGTTACCCTATTTCAAAATCACAATCCAAGCTTAATCAAGGTTTCCAATTTCAAAAGTCGTTGGAAATACGTACCCGGTGTGATATATCTTCCCGGTTAAATATACGTATTATATATTATATATATATCTTTTAAGAGTGAATTTTCCTTAGGAAATTTTCTTAATTGCTCTTTTGGAATATTATTATAGTATATTTTATAGTGTATATAAAACACAACATCAGTGGTCAACCAATATTAACAATTGATTGTCAGAACTAATAATAAGTTTACCAGGATTAACTAGTAAACTACCAGAATTAATATTAACAATACCAGAATTAAACTTTTGAACAACTAACAGTTCAACTTTAATCATGCTCAATGAATCCATTGTATAACCTGAATACTGTTATGCCTACACACAAAATATACTACAAAATGACTTGAAAACACTTATTAATACTAGGTCTATTACTACTAGAATTAAGATAATCTATTAAGTCTACTATCTAGTATAACTAAATTTACAAACTATACATTTAATCCTCCCCTTAAATGTAGCTATGGATTTATCATACTAATATTAACCACTAAGAAATGAAACCTTGGTCCATAAAAAGCCTCGTTGGTCAAATTAGGTCAGTACATTGAAGTCTGTGGGAATTTTCTTACCACTCCTAATGAGCTTCTTTTCATAAGAAATTATCGTTATATAAAGTGGTGGTTGATCTCTATGTGCTTTGTATTGGAGTTGATACACCGGATTTTCACATTGCATATTGTAATTTCATTATCAATGTGAATTTTGGTTTATTCATAAATTGAAACCATAGTCCAACATTGGATTCTGAATACACACACTTAGTCCACAGCAGCTCTGCTTGCAACTACATATTCAACTTATATTGGTAGAGGTAGCCACTATGGTTTGTTTCTTGCTTTTGCCAAGAAAAATTAATCTGCTTCCAAGAAATTGACAAACCACCAGTTGGGGATTTTATCTAGATTGGCCCCAGCGTTTGTCACTGTTGAGATAGCTTCCATGTCAAAAGATGATTCTCTAGGATACCATAAGCCCAAATTGGGTTTGGCCCTTAAGGTACTTAAAGGTTCTCTCACTGCGTTTAGGTTGTGAGTCTTGGGTAGTAAACCTGATTAAACGAGAACACTTCACATCTGCAAATTTTATATAAGGCCTAAAGGCCAGTTTTAAATACATGAGAGAAGCCTATCATGGAATAATCTGGATATAAGTATACATCCACTTCATCAGATTCACTCATCTTTTTGTCATGCCATCTTGGTTCTATTGGGGTTATTGCAGTTTTACACTAGCAAGGTCAAACTTTTCAGATGGTCTGCAAATCATACGTGTCTTGAGAAATTGAAAATTCCATATGTCTTTTGTTTGACTTGCAATCCATGGAGAAGATAAGTTTACCCATAGAACTTCATTTGAAATTTGCCTTTCACTAAGGGCCTTAAATTTTCTCACACCAAGACTTTTAGTAGAGCCAAGATGGATATCACTACATATACTAGACACCAGCTTTGATAATCTTCTTATTTTTCTTAATAAACATAGTCTTGTCAATGGTACCCCTATCTGTATCATGCTCCTCTAGAAATGTAATTAGAGTGCATAAAAGCTCTAGGGGCGTGATGACTGTCCATATAAAGCTTTGACAACCCCTTATAAACTTTCTTAGGTGATCATGATCAACAAACAGGAGGTGAGAAACATACACCTCTTCAGCTATAGTGTCATTCAAAAATGCCACTTTTGACAATCCATTTGTGTATACTGATGAACCCCATTAAATGATGCAAAGGCAAAAAAATAACTGATAGACTTCTTATTCTTGCCACATGAGCAAAAACTAATCATTGTCAATACCCTCCTCTGTCTGTTTATGAACCTGGGCCACTTTATATTGCCTTATTTCTAACAAAACTACTCCTCTTTCATCATCGTTTGTTTCTGTATACCCATTTTGTTCCAAATCACCTTTGTCCATGAGGTAGATCTACTAGAACTCCATACTGTTTGCAGCCTAACTGTTACAACTCTCTATGCTTTGCTTCAACCCAACTGTCATCTTTAAGAGCTTTCAGAAATCTTTTTTAGGTTCTCTTGAGATAGAGCAGGCAAACAAAGCAATGCTTTGATCTTTGTGATTGTTCCTTTGCTGCTTTTGAACATAACTTACAAGTGCATGTGCTCCTGAAGT
This sequence comes from Tanacetum coccineum, assembly GCA_026074375.1. NCBI lineage: Eukaryota > Viridiplantae > Streptophyta > Magnoliopsida > Asterales > Asteraceae > Tanacetum > Tanacetum coccineum. The sequence goes on along the minus strand of BQNB010087846.1, from coordinate 19,148 downwards.
TTGCTTCACTCTGCTTCTAGTTTGCACATATGACTTAGGATCGCCAAGTATTTGGCTTTGTGGGTGAATGTTGTGAATCCTAAGAGTAGGAATGGGACTAACAGCTACTTCTGTTGGTAAGTTGTTGAAATCATGGACCATACCCTCTTCATCATAAGAAGCTTCATAAAAAATCCCTGTTCAAGGCTTGTTTAATGATTTGTGAGCTACAACTGGTATATCTGAATCATCTTGATAACAGGTTGAGTATTAGCTGGTTCACTACAGAATTAGCTGAGTTTAAGTACTGGTAGTCCCCTATATATATATATATATATTTTTTTTTTTTTTTTCCCCCCCCCCCCCCCCCCCCCCCCTTTTTTTTTCCCTGTTTCAGTAGTTACTTCCACTAAAATGTAGTCTTGAGCAAGTTGATCCAAGTCTCTTCTAAAAGCTAGAATTTCAGGAGTATCTTCTGAAATGCCAGTAGAAAAAGCTTCCTTCTCTTGTGTTTGAAGGTTTTGAAGTTCTGTCAAAAACTTCTCTTCCTTTGAATTAGTAGAAGACTTCCTTGGTCCAACTTTTGCTGCAGAATGCTTAATTGCTGTAGGCACAACAATAAGCTCCTCAGCCTCATCTTCTTCCTCAGAAGCATTTGTATTTGGAGTACCTGCACTGTTAGTTACCTCTGAAGTACCTGCATGTGGGTTAGATTGATTGTCCAAAGACACAGGAATATAATTCATAGAATTCAGTTGAGATAATCAATATCACACATCCATCTATACCTATACTTTCAAATTAGGTTTTTCTTCAAGAAATTTTACATGAGATTTTATATTATTACCTTTTTGAGTTACTAAATTATATACCTAAAGGCTTTGCTATTTAGTGAGTAACCAACTTAAGAACCCTCATCACGCTTTTCTATCAAAACTTGCCAAGCACACTTAGGTATCTAAAAAGGTTAACATGTCACCCAACAAGGTCTTATGTAGCTAATTATTGGTTTGTGGCCAAAATCAAAAGCTATAAGGAGTTTTGTTTTGAGTTTTAGTTATCTTACCCTATTAATGATATAGCAAGCAGTACTAACTGCTTCTGCCCAAAAAGTAGTTGGTAAAAGTGAGTTTGCTAGCATAGTTCTAGCAGCCTCAATTAGGGTCCTGTTCAGTTTTTTAGCAACTCCATTATGCTGTAGAGTTTTGGCATTGCTATACTCTTGTTGTATTCCTTGTTCCAACAGAATTTCAAGTATATCTTTATTCTTAATTTCAGTGCCATTATTCGGATCTAATGATTTTAGCCCTGTGATTGAGCTCGGTTTTCTATTTGTCTAATGAAGTTTGAGGATGGCCACTAGTTTCAGCCTTTATAGCAAGCAAGAATACCCTAATAATCTAGTTACAATTCATCAGTAATTACAAGGCAATAACTTGCATGATTAATACTCTTTAACAGAAGTAGGCCAAAAAAAAGATCCATATGCAAGGATGTGTTATGGCTCATTGATCATTCTTTCTATTTTAGCCTTGCCGGAGGGCCCTGTGATATTTACCTTTTTTGGCAGGTAAACATGTGTGGTCTTTTTGATAACCTTGAAGGTAGACTCTTACACGTTTCACTTCACAAGTTTGTTTAAGTTTTTTAAATTTATTACGACTACCTCCTGTGCCATAATTTAGATTCATCAGATGTGGCTTTTGCAATCAAACAAGCATAATCTTTTATGAGAGAAGGTGTCTTCATATCAAAACTGTACATATTGTGTTGCCTAGGGACTTTTAGAAGTATCTGATTTTCATCAGGCATCTTAAAGTCAGGAGACACAACAAGACATTCAGTTTCAGTAAAAAGAACCTTGTGCTGCTTATCACATATTTGTGATATTGAGAAAAGATTAAAATGCCCAAGTTCTTTTACAAAAGACACACTATCAAAATCTAAATTACCAACTCTTATTCTGCCTTTACCAGTTATGTAGCCTTTGCTACCTCCAAAGGTAACAGATCCCCCTTTGCATTCTTCAAAATCATCCAGGTGATCCTTGTTACCAGTCATGTGCCCTGAGCATCCACTATCAAATATACCTCTGTCCTCCATGTTCTTGAGTGGATGATCCTGCACATGAAAAAGAGAAATTAGTTTCTCTTAGGGACCCAGGCCTTTTCAGGCTTGGGTCTGCCTTGTGGACCTTTAGCATTCACAGTTCTAATAAAAGTTGGTCCACTATCACAATTGGAGTTTGGTCTAGAGTTCCTCCAATTATAACCTGCTGAGGTCTTAACAGCAGTGCCCCAATTTCCCTTTACAGCATGAGAATAAGTCATTCTTGCTGTATTTCTAACAATGGGTCTTCTCACAGGTGAATGTGATTTTGAAAAATGACTTCTTTGATTAAACTTATTCACCTGGGGTCTTACAGGACTAAAACTGTTTGTGTTATTGGTAGGTACTGGTTGTTTGGATCTAACAGTATTAATATTAGTCCTGACAGAATTAACATTTTGCCTAACAGAATTAATATTAGGCCTAACAGAATTAACATTTGTCCTACCAGTATTAATATTAGGCCTAACAGAATTAATGTTTGGCCTACCAGCATTCAGTTGTACTGATCTAGGAACAAATTGATTAGCATGATTAACCCTGTTTGCATTAGTCCATACTGGTTTTGCCACCCTGTTACCAGTATTAAAAACCCTTTGTTTCTTAAACTCAGCCTCTCTTGCCATTTTCTTTTCATAATAGTCACAATCTTTGATCAAATGACTTAGGCTGCCACAAACAAAACACTTTTTCTTGATGAAAGAGTAACCTTCTCCTAGTTCTCTTTCCATCATTTTATTCCAATTCTTTCCTTTAACTTCATGTGTCCCTTGATTTTTCATTTATTGCCTAGGAGTTTTTACGTGTGTTGCACAACTAGGTTCAACTTCTTTTTATTCAAACACAACTTTTTCATTAGTTATAACAGACTTAGACGTAGACATCTCATTTGGAACACTTATACTTTCTGATTCAGACTCAAAAGAGTGCTCAGAGGGATTTCCAAAAGATCCTTCATTGTCATTTGATTGACAGGTAGAATGCTTAGTGGAGTTGTCATCTGAGTCACTAATTTCAGGCTTTTGAGGTCCCTTTTTACCATAAACATACAAATAATCGTCAATTTCCTCTTGTGGTTTAGGAATATAGTCCCTAGTTAATGGATGTGGAACTCCTTTGAAATTATCAGTCTTTGAAAATCTATTGTATAAAGGTTTATTAAGAAAATCTTCTTCTGTACACTTAAACACAGTACGATTCATTTCTTCCTCATAGCTTAAAACCTCATTGTTTGATTGTATTTCATATCCTAAGCCAACTTTACTATTTGAAGTCATACCTGAATCAACTAATTTCTAAAGGTTTTTAGAAGAATTTTTCCATGAATCTACTATTTTCTGCAATTGTTCCTTTTCTTTTACAGCTTTCATTCCTATTCTCCTGTATTTTTTAAGCTTTTCATTTTTTGCATATATTTCATTTGCCTGAAATGTAAGCTGTTCATTTAGAGATAATTGCTGCTTTCATTTGAAAAGAACAACTTAAGCTTCTAATTGTCTTAACAGCATGAATACAAGTATTTCTTGCAATCTTGTTCACCTAACTGATTCATTTTGATATCCAAGCATTGTTTTAAGCTTATTATATGAATCAATCAAGTTTTTAGAACATAATTATACCTCATTAGTTTAGAGAATGATAGCCATGAGTGCATGATTTGTCTCTTCTTCCTCTAGTGTATGTTCTCCCCAATTGACAACACCATCATCCATAGTCAGCAAACAGTTTTGATTATGTTCTTTCTTTCCAGCTCCTTGATCTTGATAAAATGAGTCCCTCATCTTCAATCATTATCCCCATTGGATGTTGCCTTTCCCTTAGTCAAAATGACAGTGTAGTTAACATTTGAAAAATTCAAGCTTCTTTTTGTCAAAACAACAGGTTTGTTGCCATCAATTCGAACTCTTAAACCTACCTCCTCCAGTCTTTTTGTAAAACTTCTTTATTTGAAAAGCAATCATTGCTATCTGCCAGTTTATGTCCATCTCTTCAATGTCCACATCATCAATCTGTTATAGGTCTTCATGAAGCAAGTCCAGATCTTCTAATAGTTTAGCAAAGAGTGAATAAATAACCTCATCAGCAAAACTAGCAGGAACTTCTCGTTCTGGAATATTGTTTGAAGATGTAGAAGGAGTAGTAAGTACTGTAGTGACCAGTATTACGCAGACATAACACCTTGTTAATGCCTGAGCTCATTGCGTGTGAGAACAAAAGCAAATCATTTTTTTGAGCAAATTGCAAATGATTTTGAGGTACTTGTGAGTTCTTGCTCAAAAACCCTAAGGTTATTATACAAGTCATCAATTGACAAAGTGTCAACATCTAGTTTGGTTTCTCATTGTCATTGCCAATTTGAACCAAGCAGGGCAAGACAAGAAACTTGTGAATTGCATCCTTATTTGATACTATCAGCACCATGGGTTTATTCCAACAGAGAGAGTTAGTATGTTGAACCAAATCCTAATCCCTTTTCTAACCTTCTGAACTTGATAAATAAATGCTTCAAACTGATTGTTTTAAAATAGCTATTCCTGCGACTTCTTTGAATTTGCAATTACCCACCAAATTAGTCCTTATAGCTTCCCAAATTTCTTTTGCGATCGTCCATACCTGAAAGTCTTTCTCATATGTTCCTTGGGATGGCCATAGTAAGAAGTGAAAGCTAGTCATCCTTTCCTTTTCAACAACATAAATTTCTGCAGCAGATACTTGAGGAAGTATATTAAACAACACTATCTTGTTCCAGTAGAGATTCACTTCTATGAAATTCATATTCGCTAATTACCTTCCAAACATCATTATCACTATAATCAAGTGAATGCCCCATCACATACACGTATACATACTCCTCCTTCTTTAGAAATGGGAAGTTTGATATTTGAGAATAGTGGTTGTGGTAGGAAAGAGTTGTTTGTTGTTGTTTTTTTGGTTTAATTGGGTTGCAGTACATTTATCTGATTCATCTTTATGGAATTAATCTGTCATCATCACTAAGATGTTGAGAGAAATCATCATAGCAGGTTGAGACCATTTTTCTAGATCAGAAAGTGATTAGATTATTTGTCTTATTGATCTTCCTTACTCAGAGTCCCTCTAGAGGCTCTAATACCACTTGTAAGTCTAAAGCTTGATCTGTTTAGGCCTTTTGTATGACAAAATGATAACTTGAATAACATCCAAATCAACTATTGGAACACTACTATGAATACTATGGCAATATATGCGGAAATCTTAAGACAACAAGATACTAAGTAGAACACAGATGTAAAAATTTTGCTAATGCTATTTATTTTTATTAGAATGACATTTTGATCTCGAGCTAAACAATGCCCGTAGGTTTTCCTTTATACAAAAACCAAAGGAAACCTAAAGGGCTTTACAAACGAGTGAAAGGATAATTTCATATCCCTTTCCTAAGATATCTCCTCAAAATATCACCAAGATAACTATTATCACTATTCTGTTACATACAAACTTAACATACAAGAACAGTCTAACTAAGTACTGTGCCAGACTAACTTAGTACTGGCAGACATTAACATGTCTACCCGAAGTTAACTTATAACTACCAATACTTAATCTGGTTACAAGTAATTCCTAACAAACACTTTCCTCCATCTTTTCATCATTTGATGTCAAATCCTATTAATGAATTATATAGTACTTACAATTATAATGGTAGTTCACATGAATTGTGGTGTTTTTTCTTATAAGTTTGTTACTCTTTGGAACCTATCAATAAAAAAATAGTTGTTATATTCGTCCCTTATGTGCCTAGTAAAGCATGCCATGAAAAAATTGCTTTTAGTTTTGGTGTTTATCCCTTGACTTTTGATCCTACCATTATAAGGATATCATATCCGAGATCTAAAGAAGGACCGTGGTCTGTGTATTTATTTAAATTGAGATCCAGGTGCTAGAAGAATCTTCCGCCTACACATCTGCCTCGTGAATCAATCTGACTAAAACAGTTAACCCATGTTGCTATTGGTTGTTTCATTTATTGGGCTGCTGGTGAATGCATTGTTTGTGCTGATGGCGTTTCAAACAAAACTTATATGATCATTTCATTTGATTTGAATACCTATAAATTTCAACTGATCGACATACCTAACAGCTTAAGAGTCCACCTTCCAAAACCTTTCTACATGTGTAAGCTGGGAGAGTTTACTTTTATTTATGGAAATAAGATAGGGGATGATTAAAAATTATTCGTTGCATGGGTGATAGAGGTCAAACGTGGTTCCATAACATCGTTTAAAAGGTTATTCAGCATTGACACCCGTCGAAGTTTAAGCTTAGTTGGATTTACAAAGAATAACAAACCTATAGTTAGAGTTCATAAGCCCCCTATCATTTAACTTATAGGCTTGAAGTCTACCAACCATTGTCACAACAGTTTCGTCCTGTTGGTGTAGAAGGAGACGAAAGTAAATTTTTTATCAGCTCCCTACAAACTAATCCCTAATTTTGTCTACTCATCTAAATCTTTATATATATATAATATAGTATATATATATATAAATATATATATATATATATATCTATATATATATATATATATATATATATATATATCATCTGCAAAGTTACAAAATCGCTAATTCTGTCTACTCATCCATATCGTTTTATATATTACGAGTACTACTAAGTTTGCTAGTTTGTCATTTTTGGTTGGTTTGTTGCTTTCGTAAATAGATGGTTTTATGTATTTCGCTTAAGTTTATCCAATAAAACTACTGTCCAAAGCTTCTGAACCTATTTGCAAGATATACATCTAAATACTGCTAAAATCACTATTGATTCTGTCTCATTCATATAAGTGACGTATTCTATATTGTCAGATACAAAAGCTAAAGAGAGTGGTTGTTTATATAATTACCCAAGAAACAACCATAAAAGAAGTCCCAGTTGATACACATGAGCTTACTTTCTTGAATCTTGATAGTTGTAGTATGTTTGTGTAATTAGGGGTGCCACCAGTACTCACTAAAATACGCGGTCTGTTCAGTTCATGTAGTAGGAATTTGCAATGTTGCTCTGCAAATAGTATGATTATGGTTCTGCATTGTTACTTATGTGTCTTTGGTTTGGCTAGAGACACTTAGTAACAAATGTGTTGTTAATTATGTAAAGATAACTAGTATATGGATATCCTTTTGGTTGGTTGGTTGGTTGTACACTACTTCAGTAATAATTTGTAGACAATGTGGTAGCCTTGTAAGTAATTGGTCAATCAAACATTGGAGAATGTGTAATTGCACATTATATATAACAATAATAAGTTATATTATAAGCCAGAAATTAGGAAACGCGTACTGCGATTAAAAAATCACCGTAATTAAAAAATACAAATCTTTAGACCCATTACAGATGTTAACGTGTGGAAAAAAATGAATTGTATCTAAACACACCCTCAAGTATGCTAAACGTTACAAAACTGACCTTTAACTTTAACTTATTTATGACTTTTTTATATAACAAACTTTATTTATCAAATATGAAACTTTTTGCACAAAAAAATCAAATATGAAACGCGTAACTATCAATTAATAATACGAAAAAAACTGTCCCTTAAAAGAATCTGATTGAAATGCGAACAAAACGAGACCAATATTTGCAATGCTTCTAGACATTTGTACCATTATAATAAGAAAAGGTTAAAGTTTTTGTAAATATATATTAATTAAACTTATAATATTTAGAAATATTTCCAGAAATAGTATTTGAGGATATCGGTTCGTAGCAAGTTGATCCGCAACCACTAGACAAATAGTACTAGACGGTACAGTATCCGATGGCGGCAAAAATAGTCTCGTGGCGTCCGCGGCAACGCCGTGCGAGTGAAAAACTCCGTTATATTAAAAACCAAGGGGAAATCTAGGCTACAATTATTATAGCTAACACGTGATACAACTCCTGCTTCTCACGAGAGAAAATACACAAGAAATGACGTCATGGACCTACACAAAGGGACTTAGGACCCCCACTTTCATAAGCAATAGACCTATAATTTCAGCACAAAAATGTAGCCCAAAATAGCGACAAGTCAACAATAAATTAACATACAACTAAAGTTTGAAATCAAATACACAATTGTAAGAGATCATTTGTTGTGTTTCTCCTGTCTAGAACCTCACCGTTGGCAACATAGAGAAACGATGATATTGCGTACCATATTTTATAAAAAAAATTTTAAAAATAAAAAAGATCTAAATAAATAAAAGTTAAAAGTCGCTTTCTAATTTTAGGAAACTTGAGGGTGGTTTTTGTAAATTTCTTTTTAATTTCATCGTTATTCATGAAATATATATTTTTATTTCTACTATGGATAAATCGGCACCCGCAGATATGATGAACTCTTAAAAGTTAGTCCACTAGAACCGACTTGACGAGAACCATTGTTGAGAAGGAAGAACTCCTTAAGAATTACAGAGCAACGTAGCTCGAATCATGTTTTAGTTTTTATTTTGTAAGCTTATGTTTTTTTAGTTCCGTATGTTGTATGTATTCCCGTATTGTAATATTTGTAGTTTTTATCCTATGTTGTACATTGGTTAATATAAGTAACTTAACTGCTATGTTGTATTTCTTATGTTATCTGAAAAATGTTGTATTTTTTGAATTGTTTATTCAGGTTGGGAGTTTATTCAAAATATTAGCCAACCGAATTATGCTTAAAAACAAACTACACCCGTAATCCAAAGACCCCTTTTAATGTCAACTTATGTTGTATATTGGAATGGAAATGGATTACTTGATAGTTGAAAACAAGCAAAATGTGAAAGAACTGTTCTGTTAAAAAAACACAATTTGCTTGCACTTCCAAGTGTCGCTATAATTTTTTTTAAAAAGGCAAAGAGAATCAATTTACAAAGAATATGGTTGTGTCTATCAAGAAGAAAACCAGGAAATATGAGCTGAAGTAGTACATTCCTAATAACTTCAAAAAACCACATAACTGGGTTAGGCCCATTTGCTCGAATTTTTAAGCCACAACTCGACCTAAAATGATATCATTCTATTTAGTAACAAGTTATTAGTGGGATGGCTCTTAACTTGACTAGAGTAAAATACACAAAGAGAGTGATCATGATTCGTGGTTGGAAACTTCGACTCGGATGAGTTAGATTTAGCACATGATTTAAGAATGAAATACTTTGTATGCCATTATATGCTATTTATGTTTATTCATTAAACAAAAATTAAATGCAAGGATGTTTTACAAAACTTCAAAATGTTTAAGATAGTTTGATTAAAGTTTAAACATATTATTTAAGAACTAACTAATTGTGAGATTCTTGAAGAAAGGTTAAAAAAAAAATGACCACATGAGAGGACAAGTTTGGTAAGTGCCCATTCTTGACATATTTAATAAGTCCACCACTCGAACCTAAAAATTTTTGTGAACAAGATAAGATATTAAAACAAAATAAATGTACACAGAATAATTTTGTATTATGCCGGAAGTATTTGCAAATATTATTAAAATTATACAGAGTATTATTAATTTGAAAATGACCATTAATTGAAAAGAGTAGTATTTGTTAGGTTGAATAAAAGATTTAGATAGATGTGTAATTATACACACAAAACGAAAACAAGTACTCCGTAACTCATTAGTAAGCCGCACGACCGCACACAATAAACTACTAAGGCTGGATGGAGTAGAGAGCCCTCACTCACCTTACACCTCAACGCCATGTCAGCTTTTTTTCTCCAACTTTACCACTTACCTTTCAACCGTAATAACACTCACCTTTCATACCAAACTCACCTTACACATCATTTTTTTATTTTACTTTCATTCTTAAATTAAAAACGTAAATGTACAAAATTAATAAAAAAATAAAATAAATTTAAAACTTTTATTCATAAATTAAAAACATTACATAACAACAAAATTAAAATACATAACAAACTACGAAATGCTACAAGAACATAAGCTATTAGATTGCTCGGTAATTATTGATGAGTTCTTCTCTCTTATTTATGCTTGCAAGCACTTTTTCTCTAGCCGCCTCCAAGACGTTTAAGATATAGGTATCTGATTCCGAGCTCAAATGCAGAGTTTGGACATTGAAGGTTTTGAACGGCTCATCTAGAGGTAGCGAACGCACCCTTATTTACTCCTCAGCATGGTCTAGCTTCTGGAGCATATAACGATTCATCTCACCCAACAAATTATTAACCAACTGGCACTCATTTTCTTATTCACTTCGTAGTCGCCTAATGATAGCATCTCGCACCTCATTTGGTTCGTTAGCCATAATGTGTGTGTGTGTGTGTGTGTGAAAATGAATGATATTTTAAAGAGTTGTATGTTGTGTGAGAAAATGAATAATGGTATTTAAAAGTTGTGAATAAAAATAGGTGAAACAGTGGGTATTTATAGGTAAAAATGAGGGGTTTTTTGTAAAAAGTTTTTTTTAATAATGTAAAACATGTGGGGACCAACTCTTTACCACTCACATTCAGTGAGTGGCTAACCGAATACACACCCACTCATGCGTGACTTATGACACTCTGCATAATACTCACCATGGTGAGTTTACTTCATTGGTGAGGTCTTGCTCACTCAGTCCCGCTAAGAGTCGAGAAAATAATGGTATTGTTTGCATACAATAACTCTTCCCTAACCAAAAAATGTGGGTTCCCAAGATGCATTAGCTCATTGGTTTAACAAAATAGAGACTTTATACTACAGTATATGTTTACATGTTTATATCTTCTCCATGTTAACAATCTTGGCAAAATTCTTATTCTCTAACCGCATTATGCAAAAAACAAACTACACCCATAATCCAAAACCCCTTTAATGTTTACTGTATGTTATTGGAACGAGTTTGGCATATTTTTCCCTGGCGCGGTGTGGCGGGGGCTAACTAAGTCAAAAGATAGTATAGCTTCGATAAATAGTGTGTTTTAAGTATTTTAGTATGTTTTAACAATTTTTTGGTATACAATCGTTATTGTAACAAAGAATAATGGGCCGAGTACTTTTTGTTCATATATATTATAGATTTACTATTTGGTCCGAGCACATAGGGTAAAAGGAGCCCGGCTAAGGATCCAAACATTTTTGACATTTTTATAAAATCACGGTCGATTTCAAAACTTTGCAATATTGTCCCGGTTGTTGTTCGCTTAATTACGAAGATTCTTTACACAGAGTATATTTTAATACAGAATGAATTGGTAGATATGTGTTATATATTTGATAAATAATGTTTGTTATATAAAAAACCATAAATAGTCAAAAGTTGAGGGTTCGTTTTGTAAAGTTTTTTTTCCATTTTGGGCTGAATGTTTTTTTTACTTTGGGTCTGATTTACTATGTCAGAAAGAGCTTATAATATTTGACTCGTGTTTGTTCGCAATTCAAAGATCTTTCGTTGGGTATTTTTTTGATGACGAATGAATTGAGAAAACAATAGTGAAACCTAATTGTGTACCATTTGGACGAATATGAATATTTTGTACAATTTTTGGAAGTATATTACTTATTTGTTTAGGCTACTAAGAAACTTTGTTTATTAAAATGAAGTGATAGAGCTGGCTTTATAATGGACTGGATTTAACATGCTGATGGGAGCCCACTTCCAAAACGACAACAAGTAAATGCCCTTATATTGTGACGCTCTTAGTGAATATGTTTATAATATATGGGAAAATGTAGACTTGAACCCTGCCAAAAAGAATATTCAACACCCCCCTGAAAGCTGCAAGATGGTATTGCTTACCAATATTGTCCTTGGTCAAACTTACCAATATTGTCCTTGGTCAAACTTACCAATATTGTTACATTTGACTATTATGTTTAATTGGTCATATATTTAATTGATACGAGTACTATTTAAGTTATAAAAATAAATAAGGGGCAATGTCGTAAACTTGTAATAACAAATGTCTAACTTTCATCCCAAATGTGAAATGAAAATTGTATAAAAAAAACACGACTTAGATAAATTAATACACATTCCTCCATTATACTCTTCATGTTTCACAATTAATTTATGTAATCTCTGCATAACCCTTTCATTTTCCACCACAAAAATCAAATCTAGAGAAACTCAAATCTATCCCATCCTGGTTGTTAGAATTTCGTACATAAAACATGCTAGCAAGCAAACACAATTTGCTTGCACCTCCATGTGGTGCCATATTAGCAATGAATCATTTCAATGAATAGATATCTTGTCAAGAAGAAACAAGAGTAATTATAATGTAGTAGTAATTCATAAGACTCCAAAACACACATAGAAGAGGTTATGACTATTATGCACAATTTTTAAACCAACAACTCAACTTAAAAATAACACTATTTGTAGACATGTTTTTATGTGACATAACTGACTAGAGCAAAATACACAAGAAGTTTAGAAGAACGAAGAAAGCACATTATACGAGTAAGACAAGCATGTCCAACGTGATGCGAATATATTAAGCATATGAAATACGAAAGAAATACATAGTATGCCCATTATATGCTATTTATGTTTATTCATTAATACTTAAAATTAATGCATGGATGTTTACAATTCTTCATACTAAGATTGTTTTGTTTAAAGTTTAAAACATTTTTTCTTTAATAACTAACTAACAGGATATTATTGATAACATTTATAAATAAAAAAAACCCCACAAGAATGGTAAGGCCCATTCTAGTCAGTTTTTTTTTAAGTCACCCGACTTATCGACTTAAAATTTGTCACAAATTGTAACAAAGATGAAGTAACATAAAACAACATAACTACATACAGAATTAATTTTCCTTCAAGAGCCGTAAGTAATAGCAAATATTAGTTAAAATTAATACAGAGTATTGTTGATTTTATATTGACAATAATTGAAAACACGTAGTAATTGATAAGTTGAATAAAAGGATTACATACATGTAGATGTGTAATTATACCACACAAAACAAAAACAAAAAAACCATTATGTATAGTCGAACAGAAAACACCGCACAACAAGAAAATAGAGACCTTTATACTACAATAAATGTTTACAAGATTATATCTTCTCCAGGTTAACAACAATCTTGGCAGAATTCTTATTCACAAGATACTAGATATGTCTAAAAATTAGGCCAATCATGCTAGAGATAACTATGCACAACCACAGTTAGTCCTTACAAACGATGACCTTTTGACAGAAATATTAATCCGATTACCTATACTCTGTATGTATCTCTTTACATCCATATGCAAACAATGACAAAGAATTCTTACATCCCTTCATTTCACTTGGAATCACAGCCAAATCCACAACCTTGATCCTCCAGCTGGTCTTTTTTGTGAGGTCACAGTATATATCCATTTAAATGTGATTTTATGTCGTTAGATTCTAGAATTCAGTCCAGAAAAGGCACTGTGAAGAACTCCTTCACTCTTGCCTCTATCGAGGCAGTTAAGAATGTCAAGATCGTGCAGTCTTGCAATGGTTTGCTTCTGTGTACTAAGAACAGGGTGTGGCCTGCTTGTATTACCATATTATAATCCATCCGATTAATCTGTTTAAAATGCATCCACCATCAAATCTCGCATGTTTGAGTTACCTATTTTATACAAAGTGACTAGACTGAGAATGGCGCTTTGAATCCTACAAACTCACCTTAAAACATAAAGTGGTGCATTTTAGATGCACAACAATCTCATTGATGATACAAACTTATTGTTAGAGAAAGGCAACTAGAAGTCAGTTGCAGATAACAATACTGTATAACTTCTTCATGTTTTGATCATTTTGACAGTCCAATCTATTAGAATAGTGCCTTACATTGGCTAGAAACTAAGGATATTCAGGATGGATACCTTAAGCATTACAAGTTAAATATTGAAGACCATGACCATCCAATTTTAACAAACATGTAAATCCATCAAGGCTTGCATCGGGTAAGGAACTTCTTCGAGCCTTTAGGCAATAATCTTCGAGTATGTATAACCATATAAATCCCACAACATTTGCATGATGGGAAGGGAAATTATTCGAGTCGCGTGGGTGTTTGCTTGCTGTTCTTAGAGATTATATAGGCTTGATGACATCAAATAACGTCCATTTATTATATCATTTATCCCATCTGTTTGCCACCACATTAGTATAATAATTGCATATTTTTGGTGCTTAATTGCTTTAAAGTTGATAAATGCAGTAATTCATGAGTGTTTTGTAAAGACAAGCTAAAAGGCGCATAATTTGGAGCTGAAACGAAGATATTTGAAGAATACTGATTTCTGACCAATACGCCGTATCCAACAAAAGAGATACAACGTATCAGCTATAAAACTTCACAAGAAAACGCGTTTGACCAATTCCCAATACGGTGTATCCTCTATGTTTCCATATGCCGTATCCATGAAGAATAAACTATTCGAAATATACATACATCAATAAATTAGGAAATTGATTACGGAGTGAATAAGAACGTAAGCGCTACACTCCAAGGGAATCCAGCACAATAATGCCGTAATCGACCTAGCCAAAATACAGGTAATCACAGAGTCCTTTTTTCAGACAATATAAATAGAACGTTGTTTCTTGTTTGTCACCCCACTCAAACTTGACCTTCTTCTGAGTGAGCTTGGTCATTGGTTTGGCAATCTTCGAAAATCCTTCGATGAATCTTCGATAATACCCAGCAAGACCTAAAAATTGACGAATCTCCGTTGGTGACTTAGGAGATGCCCAATCTTTAATGGATTCGATCTTGGCAGGGTCCACGTGAATACCCTGGCTGTCAATCACGTGACCGAGGAACTGTACTTTAGGAATCCAAAATTCACACTTGGAAAATTTGGCATACAACTCCTCTTTCTTAAGCAACTCTAAGATTAACTTAAGGTGCTCTTCGTGTTCTTGCTTGTTCTTCGAGTATATCAGAATATCATCAATAAAGACAATTACGAATTTATCCAAATATGGTTTGCACACCCGATTCATAAGGTCCATGAATACGGCAGGTGCGTTTGTCAAACCAAATGGCATAACTTGAAATTTATAATGGCCGTAACGAGTTCTAAAGGCGGTCTTCGGAATGTCTTCTTCTCGAACCCTCAGTTGGTGATAACCTGATCTTAGGTCGATCTTCGAGTAGACACTCGACCCTTGAAGCTGATCAAATAAATCATCAATTCTTGGAAGTGGATAGCGGTTCTTCACCGTTAGCTTGTTCAATTCCCGATAATCAATGCACATCCGAAACGATCCATCCTTCTTCTTGACAAACAAGACCGGAGCTCCCCAGGGTGAGGAACTAGGTCTTATAAAGCCTTTGTCAGATAGTTCTTTTAGTTGCTCCGACAACTCTTTCATTTCAGAAGGTGCCAATCGATAAGGCGCCCGAGCTACGGGTGCAGCACCAGGTATCAAATCGATTTGAAATTCCACTTGTCGAGTCAGAGGAAGACCCGGCAAGTCCTCAGGAAATACTTCAGGAAAATCTCGAACTATTGGTACGTCCTCAAGTCGCTTCTTCTCCGACTTGTCTTCAATCTCCTTTGTAGTAACATGTGCCAGAAAGACTGGACATCCTTTTAGCATGTATTCTTGTGTTTTGGAGTACGAGATAATGTGCAGACGAGCCTCGTGTCCCCGGTTGCTTCCGTCACCGTGAACAATTAATGTTTCATTTCCCTAGGGGATACGAACGATCTTCTCGGCACACACAATGATTGCTTGGTACTTTACCAACCAATCCATACCAATTATAGCGTCGAAACTACCAAGTTCTACGGGCATTAAGTCTATGTTGAATGGGTGGTTCAGGATATTTAATGTACAACCCCTAAGGATAGTGTTCAACCTAATTATTCTCCCGTCGGCTAGTTCAACGTCATAATAGTGATCTAATGCAGTTGGTGGGATATCAATTTGGGAGCTAAATGCAGTGGATACAAAACTTCTATCGGCACCAGTATCGAATAAGATAGAAGCATAGCGGTTGTTTAGAAGGAACGTACCCGTCACGACGTTAGAGTCTGGGTTTGTCCCTGCATGCCCTACCGCATAGACCTTGGCTGGAGCATTGCCACCTCCAACTTGGTTACCACGGTTGTTGTTGTTCTTTAGCTTTGGACACTCCCTCTTGAAATGCCCTTGGACTCTACACTCAAAACAAGTAGGTCTCTGACCCGACCCGGTGCCCCTCTAATTGTTAGCATTGTTGGCATTTACCGTACTCCTACAG
Organism: Tanacetum coccineum; assembly: GCA_026074375.1. Lineage (NCBI taxonomy): Eukaryota > Viridiplantae > Streptophyta > Magnoliopsida > Asterales > Asteraceae > Tanacetum > Tanacetum coccineum. The sequence continues at coordinate 2,869 of BQNB010087846.1, read as the reverse complement.
TCACTGGCAAAATGGCCAACTTTGTTGCATTTGTAGCATTTTGGAGCACATGGACCATCATGGTGATAATTACATTTAGCGCATAGAGGTTTAGATCCCCCGTATGGCTTCTTCTCACCATTCCTTGTAGTGTAGGCCCGACCAGTGTTCTGTCTCTTGTTCTGTTGTTGTGGTTGTTGGTTATTATTTGGCTTTCTCATGTTCTTTGTCTGACGGTCAGCAAAAGTGCGGATTATCTTATCCATCACTTCGATTGCCATTTCAGTTGCCTCTTGCATTGTCTTAGGCTTGGATGCTACTACACTTCCATGGATCATGTCGGGTAAGCCACGGACATATTTCTCGATCTTGTCAGATTCTTCAGGAAACATTCTACCACACAGCAGTGCCAGTTCCTGAAAACGTTGGTTGTACCCTATCACATCGGTACCTTTCACTTTCAATTCCCACAGTTCAACTTCAAGTTTCTTAATCTCGATCCTTGGGCAATACTTATCAGTTATTTTCTTCTTCAGTTCAGTCCAGGTCAATGCATAAGCAATGTCAGTACCAACAGTCCTAACGTGGGTGCTCCACCATGTTAGAGCATTTCCCAGAAGAGAACAAGTGGAGAACTTGATTTGCTTTTCTACAGAACAATTACTTATGCGAAACACAGTTTCCATCTTCTCAATCCATTGAGTCAATTCGACAACGCCTTATGTGCCTTTGAAATTTAGAGGTTGGCACTTCATGAAGTCTGGGTAAGTGCACTCACGAGTGGCTCGCTCGTTTCTCCTAGCACCTGTTCCTGAATTGTGGTTGTCGACGCCATTCGTGTTTGTATCATGTGCTACCAAAGCGGCAGTAACGCCTTGGTTAATCATTGCCTGAAGTTGGGCATTAGTGACAGTGGTAGTGGTGACAGCTGTTGCGGCCGGTGTTGTTTCTGGGTTTAACTTCGTGGTCCTTCTTTTTGGTGCCATTTTCTTCAAATCACAAGAAAATATAATACCTGTTAGATTTCATAAAATCATAATCATGACATGACATATACCTAATAAGTAAAATGAGATCACATCACACAGTGAAATATACAACCAACACGAGATTGACATGACATAATACATCCATTCCATATATAATCTGGAAACATACATGATCTGTTTGGTACAAAATGATTCCCTACTTCTAGGTTTACAAGTTGAAATAAACCTGAGCCCTCGCTAGCCTGTAGTTACCCCTAATACTTAGGTAGGACTATACATGATACTAAACAGAAACAAAACGAACACACTATATTAGTAGCTATGCGCTACGCTGGAGTAACCATACAAACTATCTACAGGCCATACACTAGTATAGCGCCCTACAATTCAGAGAATAGGACAAGGTAAATCCTAGGCACTACTACCAGTGTCCTCTAAGGTGTTCTACGTCGTGCTCGCTGCCCCAAGGACTGGGTATGTTAGATATGCTCAATAGAACGATCATCTGTGTCCTGACGCTGCTACTCGTGGCGATATGCCTGAGTCTCTAACACTCTAATCTGTGCCTCTAGTGCCTTGCTGTAAGCCTCAGACCTAGACAAGGCCTGACGGGTCTCGATGCTCTCTTGCTTGTAAGCAAGCCTCTCTCTCCTCAATATCTCAATCTCAGCTCTCACAGCAGCCCGGTCCTCCTGGGCCTCCTGATGTCGTGAATAAAACCCCAAACTCTCTCTCCTATGAACATCTGCCTGGTAACTGACCCTCAGGTTGACCACCTCTAGGGCGGCCATAGTCCTCCTCTCAGTATCTCGAACCCTGGTATCCACAGTGTCTACAAAACTGTTATCGACCCTGCAGGCCATAGTAGATCATGGCTGTCTAGCAGCAGCAGAGCTCTCCCTAACCTCAACCCTAGGTGTGGGAGCAGTAAGTAGTAGCCTCTTCCGAGGTGGCGTGTCAGCCTCAGGAATGTCAGATCTGCGGCTAGTGGATGGTGTAGGTAGTGGTATAGGTAACAATGGTGGCGTCCCTGCTGGAAGTAGTGAATGACATATGGATGGTGTTGTAACTTTCCTCTAAGGCATGGCTGCTCTAGTATATGGGGGTCAGATAAGTGTGGGTAGAAGGGATGGTGGTGGTAGTGGCGGTGTAGGTGCAGAAGCAACCTCAGTAATGTATGGCTCTATAGGTGCCTCATCCTTAGTTGGCACTAAATCCCCAGGGTGCTCAGGCTCAGGAATGTACACTGGTACATGATCCTCTAGCTCTATAGGATCAGGTACATACTTTGAAGGATGTGGTGCATGCTCCAACAACTGTCGGGCAGCCTCCTCGTAAGGATCCTCAGACGGGATACTCCAAGATCGTGCCTCAGAGTGGACGGAAGTATAGGTAACCGCGGAATCAGATGACATAACTACTGTAACAAGCAAAATTAACTTATATAACTATATTATATAAGACTTGTATGGTATATACGTAGTATAATATAAACACGTATATCAATTATGAATGCATCTAGTATAACCAACTAATGCAACAACTAGTGTATGTATGAATGTATGCATGTATGTATGCCCCGTGCAAACCCCTTTGTGTGTATGCAATGTTTGAAAACAGTTATAGTCCAGCAAAAACATTTGACCTGGTTCTCTATAACCTTAGCTCTTGATACCAATCTGTAACACCCCCAAATTTGGGTCGCAGTAGAATAAGGGTCCGGGGCGTGTTACTTCATAGATCAATAACACAAGATATATATAGAACCACTAAAAAGTCGTTTAAAACCGATACATTGGATTTAACAAATTATTTGTTACATAAGCCAGAAGCTTTACTTGTTCACTTGTTCAAAATACAAAGATTTCTAGCCCATAACAGATATACAAAATGTAATGCGA
>BQNB010087845.1:2911-18457 GCA_026074375.1 Tanacetum coccineum | reverse complement strand
GAAGAAACCCCACAAACCTAAATCTGAAGACACCAACCAAGAAAAACTCTATCTTTTGCACATAGATCTTTGTGGACCAATGCGGATCGCAAGTGTTATGGAAAGAAGTACCTCCTCGTCATTGTCGATGATTACTCTCGATTTACATGGGTTAAGTGGAAGCTCTAGATTTCATAATCAAGTTTCTCAAGATGATCCAAGTGCGGCTTAAAGTGCCGGTCTGATGAATCAGAATAGATAATGGAACTGAATTTGTTAATCAAACTTTGCTTGAATATTATGAGAAGGTTGGCATCTCTCTTGAAACATTTGTTGCTCGCTCTCCACTGCAAAATGGTGTCGTTGAAAGACGTAATCGTACGCTAATTGAAGCTGCCCACACAATGTTGATTTATGCAAAAGCTCTGTTATTCTTATGGGAAGAAGCAGTTGCTACCGCATGTTATACCCAAAATTGTTCCGTCATACGTCTTCGTCACGACAAAACACCATATGAGATTTTGCATGACAAACTTCCTGACTTATCATTCTTCCATGTATTTGGTGCACTTTGTTATCCGACAAACGATAGCGAGAACTTGTGCAAGTTAGAACCAAAAGCTGATATTGGTATTTTCATTGGCTATGCACCCACAAAGAAAGCATTTAGAATTTACAACCGACGTACCAGACGAATCATTAAGACAATTCATGTAGATTTTGATGAGCTGACTGCAATGGCTTCTGAACACAGCAGTTCAGGACCCGCACTTCATGAAATGACTCCTACAACAATCAGTTCACGACTCGTGCCAAACCCTCCTCTTTTAACACCGTTAGTACTACCTTCAAGAACTGATTAGGATCTTTTGTTTCAATTGCTGTTTGATGAACTACTCACTCCTCCACCTAGTGTGGATCACTCAGCCCCTGAAGTCGTTGCTCCAATTGCTAAATTAGTTGCTCCAGAACCCGCTGCATCAACCGGTTCACCATCCTCAACAACTGTTGATCAAGATGAACCATCACCTAGTAACTCTCAAACAACACCCGAAACTCAATCTCCTGTCATTTAGAACGATGTTAAAGAAGACAATTATGACTTAGATGTTGCACACATGAATAACGATCCGTTCTTTGGTATTCCAATTCCAGAAAACGATTCTAAAGCATCTTCTTCTTCGGATGTTATTCCTACTGTTGTGCATACTGCTACTCCTAACTCAGAACACGTTACCAAATGGACCAAGGATCATCCTTTAGAAAACATCATCGGTGAACTCGAAAGACCTGTTTCCACAAGACTCCAAATCCATGAACAAGCTTTATTTTGTTACTACGATGCCTTTCTCACATCAGTTGAACCAAAGAACTATAAAGACACATTAACTCAAGCATGTTGGATTGAAGCAATGTAAGAGGAGCTACATGAATTTGATCGACTTAAAGTCTGGGAACTCGTTCTATGTCCAGATAAAGTGATGATTATTACTTTAAAATGGATTTATAAGGTAAAACTTGATGAAATGGGAGGAATTCTAAAGAACAAGGCTTGCTGGTTACTCGTGGTTACTGTCAAGAAGAGAGAATTGATTTTAAGGAATCCTTTGCTCCAGTGGCTAGACTCGATGCTATTCGAATTTTCCTCGCATATGCTGCTCACATGAATATGATCGTCTACCAAATGGATGTTAAGACGGCATTCCTAAACGGCATTCTGCGCAAAGAAGTATATGTCAGTCAACCGGACGGGTTAATGGATCAAGACAATCCGAATCATGTGTACAAGCTTAAGAAGGCTCTCCATGGGTTGAAACAAGCTCCTCGTGCATGGTACGATCTATTGTTGAAGTTTCTACTCTCTTAGGAATTCTCTAAAGGAACCATGGATCCTACATTGTTCATCAGAAGACAAGGCAAAGATATTCTCCTGGTACAAATCTATGTTGATGATATAATCTTTGCGTCTACTACACCTGAATTATGTGAACAATTTTCAAAAATAATGTGTTTAAAGTTTAAGATGTCGATGATGGGCACAAATCATTTTTTCTAGGACTACATATTTCATAAAGTCCTAGAGGCATCTTTTTAAATCAGTCTAAATATGCTCTAGAATCATTGAAAAAATATGGTATGGAATCTAGCAACCCCATGGATACTCCCATGGTGGAGAAATCCAAACTGGATGAAGATCCACAAGGGAAAGCCGTTGACCCTACACACTAGGAATGATTGGCACCCTTATGTATCTTACAGCCAGTAGACCAGACCTAATATTTGATGTATGCATGTGTGCCCGGTATCAGGCAAAGCCTACCGAAAAGCACCTCCATGCTGTAAAAAGGATCTTTAAATACCTACGATTAACCATAAATCGGGGACTTTGGTATCCAAAGGATTCTTCTATTGGCTTAACAGCTTATGAAGTTGCTTGATCACGTGGGTGCCAAAGATTACTAGCGAAGTACTTCTGGATGTATGCAATTATTGGGAGACAAACTTGTTAGCTGGTCATCAAAAAGGCAGAAAATCACTACGATATCCAGTACGGAAGCTGAATATATTGCTATGTCTGGCTGTTGTGCTCAAATCCTTTAGATGAGATCACAACTTACCGACTATGGCCTTGGATTTAATAAAATTCCAATGTACTGTAATAACAAAAGTGCTATTGCCTTATGCTGCTTTTTTTTTTTTTTTTATTTTTTTTTTTTTACATCTTATGTTCAAAATTACTCCTCAAAGCATATTGACATCAGATCGCTTCATCAAAGAGCAAGTTGGAGAATAGGAAGTAGTGGAGCTTTACTTTGTCAAAGCCGGAGTATCTGCTGGTGGACATCTTCAACTATAGCCCTATGCCGAGGAAAGTATTGAATTTCTTATCAACAAGCTGGGAATGCGAAGTTTTACACCTGAGACACTGAAACAGTTGGCAGATGAAGCTGAAGAATAGTGGTGGTACCTATTCTGATATCCTGTATAATATGTATTTATTAAAAAACCATAAAAACCAAAAAGATTTTTTTTATTTTTAGATTTTTTTATAAAATCAAAATACAAAAATTTTAAAATTTATAGAACAAAGAAAAAATAAACAAATGAGATAAAATATAAAAGAAGGTAATTAAATGGCATGTCTTATGATTTCGATAAATTTACGGTCTTAGAAATTGTAATTCAATAATTATTCGAGGCTGTAATGAAGTTCGAGAGATGTTCCAAATGTTTTTCAAAAAATGACAATTGCTTGCTATTATTTTCAGATAGACCCGTTTCATCATCTTAAGGCAAGTTTTCCGTCAAAAGGGAATACTGGACCTATCAAGGGAGGAATTTATTCTCGGGCTGGTTTACTTTATGTCCATGCATGGGATTGTGTTTAATTTGCCAACACAAATTGTTGCTATCCTATATTGCACATAAGTGAACGTGTCTGTGTAAATTTGTGTGAAATAAGAGAAATCTTTTTTTGGTTTTGTTTTCAAATGATATCCAATTGCATACATCAGAAAATGCTTTTTCAAAGATATTCGACTTCTCAAACAACGACTACAGCTCTTTAAATAGAAAATGGGTCATTGTTTGAGGGGGAGAAAATGTCAAATATCTTCTTCATAATAATAATGAGTTTCAATGGAAAAAGGTTTTAAACAGTAACGGAATATCATTTAAGGAAGGATAATTGAGCTTAGCTTTCGTGTGCCTTATATGTTATGTGTTTATGTTTAGAAAATGAATGTGCAAATATAAGTTTCTAGGTGTTTTAGTTAAAAACATTAGGGACTTAATGTGCCATATGTTAAACTTTATGTGCCTTATAAAACTTATAATTGAAAAGTAAAAGGGTTATGAAACTTGAGGGGCCAAATGTGTTAAAATCAAAATTTTGTTAATAACCCCTCCCACCCCAACCCGTCCCCTGTTATCCCACAAACACACTTAACAATATTTTTCCATCTTTCACACCCGATTCGAATCGCCCCTTCCCTGCTCATCTTTCTCAGCATTTTTCACACTCAACAATATAAAAAATGCTCTTCATCACCTAATCTACCTACATCTCAAAGGAATTGGTCTTTCATCCTCTCTTGATCTTGAAATCCCTAAATTTTCGAAATTAGGGTTCTTGAAAATCAAATTGGGTAAAACTCCAAATTAGTTGAGGAGTTTTGTAGCTTTAGGTGTGCTTAGCACTCGGTTTAATCAGTTTTGTAAATGGTTAACATATGAATAAGATATGCCCGATTGTTTGCTGTTCGTCCAGTTTGGGGTTTTTGATTAGGATGTTTATTGTTAGTGGGTAATGAATTGGGAATGCAGTTTATGATCTCTTGAATATATTAGAATGTCTTAACATGCATAAACATGTATAATCATGATAAATTATTTGTGTTCTTGCTCGATTTAATCGTATAGGCCTTTTTCGTTGTTGCTAGTAAAATGTTTCAATGTTAGAAGTGCTTATAAATGTTGCTAAAACAGTTAAAAATGATAGAAATGTTTAACTCGTTTGCAAAAATCATGTTTGGGAATGTTTATAAGTGTGGGCCCGATCTAGTCGTTTTCCTTAAGGAACCGATCTAGTCATTTTCCTTAAGGAACCGATCTAGTCAAATCCCTTTGGGAACTGAACTAATCAAAACATTTTGAGGACTGATCTAGTCAAACTCTTAAGAAAACCGATTTAGTCAAAATCCTTATGGACCCGATCTAGTCATTTTTTGTAAGGGACCTAATCTAGTCATTTGCCTTAAGGAACTGAATCTAATCAAAATCCCTTGAGGATGCCGATCTAGTCACGACAACTGAAGACCCGATCTAGTCATTGCTCTTAAGGACCCTATTCGTCATTACCTCTTAAGGAACACCGTTAGTTTTTCTCATCAGGACACGACTAGGTAGATTTGTTTAAAAGACCCAATCTAGTTGTTCTAATTAAGGACCCGGATCTATTGAATTTTTTAAGAACTGATCTAGTAAATGTTTTTAGGAAATGATCTAGTGAAATCTTTAAGGAACCAATCTAATAGATTTAGACCAAAAACATTAGAGCAAAATTTCAATTTGGAAGGTAAATTAAACTTAATTAGCAGGCTATTAAAAAAATTGGTTAATTACTGCTATCTAATTAGTTAAAATAGGCTTAAAAGCAAGGGTAAAATCAAGTTAACTAAAATACGACCTTAGTTATCTACATTCTCTACTAGTTAGAAAGACCACGATTCCTAAATTGTCAAAGAAGTTGCCTTAATCCCTTAAGCATATAAGTCTATCTAAGTTGCCATTCAGAGGAATAGATCTTTACAAGTGCTAAAAGTCTTCAAGGTCCTAATACTTAAGGAAAATTTTCACATCATGATAAAACATAAAGTGCTCACACAAAAGGTCTATATAGTTATATATAAAGTTGGTTATATAAAAACTATATTGATTCTTTCTTAAGCAGAACCATGGACATCACAAGAGCTCAACAAATTGCATTGGATGACGCTTTAGTCGCTCCTACCAACCGACTCACGATTGGAAAAAGTAATCTTCGACTAAGTTCAGACCTCAAGTCTAAAGAACCAACTCTTCAAGTGGTGTATGATGTTTTGAAACTCACTCCTTTTTACAAGGCATTCCAGATCACAGCTGATGTTCCAGAAATCTATATGCAAGAGTTCTGGGTCACTGATATAGTTCATCACCACTCGATTCGTTTCAAGATGAACAATAAGAAACATATTGTAAATCTTGAGTACTTCAGAGAAACGCTTCAAATATGCCCTAAACTCCCTGATCAGCAATTCGAGGAACCACCCTTTGAAGAAGAAATTTTTACGTTTCTCAGAGATCTTGGTCATAATGGAGAGATTAAGGTGATAACCGATGTCAATGTCAACAAGCTGCATCAACCCTGGAGATCATTTGCTAAGGTTATCAACAAATGTTTGGGTGGTAAAAGTATCAGGTGGTAAAAGTACCGGGCATGTACCATAAGAAGAATGTAGACTATGCCTACCTTCTATGGGAGGACTTTGTTTATCTGTGAGAGAAAAAGAATGTTAGAGGGAGTATTGAGATGTACTACCTGCTTCACCAGGTAATCGTCAACTTCTTAAAACTAAGGATCCATCAATTCTATAAAGAATGGATCGTTTTTAAAAGGTGTCTCTAGGCATGAGGACACACAGCTGATCATAGTCCATTTTACTTGATGAATTTGAAAATGGGAATCCATCAAAGATTTGAATCCTACAAAAGAGTACTATGTGATTTCCTTCAGGAGTTGAACCTCCTAAAACAAAAGCAAGTGTCAAGAAGAAGCAGGCTGGATCTGACAAGAGAAAGACTCCTCTAACTGCTAATGGAAAAATACTCAAGACCTCAGCAAAGGCAGCTAAACCTGCCAAGCAGAAGCAACCTGCAAAGACATCTAAAGCTAAAGGTCTAACAGTGCTATCTAAGGTTGGTTTAACAGAAGCTGAACAAATAAAGCTAGCCACAAAAAAAAGCCTGATACAAACTCAAGCTCTCACACAGCGGTTCAGGTAAGATGAAGGAACTTGGTGGTAAACTATGGGGTTCTCGATGTACCGACATATGAATCTGTATGATGAGCAAAAATCTTGGGAAGTTAATGATGAGAAGATGGTGATGTATGAAAGTAGACATGAGTGAACGTGTGATGACAATGATGATCAGAATGATGACGATACTGATAATGAAGATGATGATGATCATAATGATGACAATGCTAATAATGAAAGTGATGATGATCAAGATGATGATCAAAATGATGATGACGATCTTGTTCATCCCAAGTTGTCTACTTTTGATGAAAATGAAAGGGATGATGAAGATAAAGAAGAAGAGTGGTCTGATGATGAAGCATATGATGACGAAAATCAAGGTGCGAATGTTGAGGGAGAAGAACTGGATGAAGAAGAGACAAATGAAGAGGACGAAGCGAATGAATTATACAGGGACGTAAATGTCAATCTGGAGGGAAGAGATACTAAAATGACAGATGCTCCACGCACTATCGTTCAAACTACTCAAGTAATAGAAGACACTCATGTGATCATAACTTTGGTCAATCCTGAAGGTCAACAATAGAGTTCTTTTGTGTCATCTGGATTTGTTTCTGAACTGCTTCAATCCCCCAGTCCAGATATAGGTATTGACTCTATATTTAATCTTAACACTGAGTCAACTTCTCTGGTAGATGTTCCGGTTACTACTATTGCTGAGACACCTCTTTCGTCTACAACAACACTTCCTCCACCACCCATTCCTCTCATTACACATCTACAACAAACACCAGTTCCCACACCAGCAACTGTTCCAAGTTCCTACCTACAAGATCTTCTAACTTTGGTTCTTATTGAGTTTGACCATAACTAAAAACTTTGGAAACAACTTCTTGGAATTCAAGCAAACGAACCAATTTGTTACAGCAATTTCTTCAATTCCCGGCATTGTTGATACGTACCTTGCTAACAAGATGAATGAAGCCGTCAAAACAGCTGTTCAATTACAGTAAGACAAACTTAGAGATGAAACTCAAGCCGAAAATGAAGACTTCATCAATAAACTTGATGACAACATAAAGAAAATAATCAAGGAGCAAGTCAAAGAACAAGTTAAGGCATAAGTCTCCAAGATTTTGCCAAAAATTGAGAAGACTATAAATGAACAACTCGAAGCTGAGGTTCTGACTCGTTCATCCTATGTATCTAAGACATCCCATGCTGTAGCCGCCAACCTATTGGAATTGAGCGAAAAATATTCGTCATATATAAGATAGGAGAGATATAAGTTAATCCAAGAATCTGATATGAACGAAAAGAATCTCTATAAAGGCATTGGATGATGCGTACAAAAGGACAAACTCTTACTGACAGTATGGAGATACCGTCATGATGAAAAGACGTCAAGATGATCACGATGAAGACGAAGAACCCTCCGATGGATCAAACCGGGGGTCCAAGAGAAGAAGAGCTGGAAAAGAACCTGAGTCAACTATTGCACCAAAGGAGAAGACTTCCAAGTCATCTTGCAAGTCTAAATAAGGGTCCAAATCTCATCATACGTCTATTGGAAAGTCTGCTCAAGTAGAGGAACCAATACACGCTAACAAAGACTTGGAAGAACCCGCACATCAGGACGTTCTTTTTCAAGATTTGCTAAAGATGAACGTGTTAGGATGATAACCATTCAGCAAACGTGATTGGTTCAGAAAACCAACAAAACCACCATACTCCTGATCATGATTGGAATTATATGACCTTTGCTCTGCTGCTCATGGAACCCAATTTAACATTGATCAGCAATCTGGCTAGGAAAAGAAGATATCTGACTCGTTTATTGAGTTGTTGGATATCTCCTCTTTACTTCATCCGCATTCATGATGATCGGCTTCAGAGGTTGATAATCTGGACTCTAAATTATTAGTTGGTCAAACAATTTCGAGCTGAAGGAAAGGATCGTGCAAGAGTCTGGTAGACCTTGAATATTTTCTTGAATGAAGTCTACAATGGGCAACTACTGATCAGCTTGACTGGAACAACCCTGAAGGCCAGCAATATCCACATGATCTGCGCAAGCCCTTACCTTTGATACCTAATTCACAAGGTCGACGTGTTATACCTTTTGATCACTTCATAAACAATGACCTTGCGTATCAAAGGGGTGGTACCTCAAGCCGAACTTATGCAAACTTTAGTAACGAAGACACAAGGGCCTGCGTGCAGATTCATGGGCATGTCAAATGGGATTGAGACTTGGTTCCAAAACCATGTGGAGTCCTGGCTGGTTATCTATGTTAAATATGCACTAAGGGAATCTCTTACTGGGGTCAAAAACATCAGCAATTCTATAGATTTGTTGTTAACAGGTAATCTGCTCATGATGTCTACTCCAAGCACAAAATCATTGCTGTTACAAAGCTTCCGATTTTTGAATGGCATAATTACAAGCATTTGGATTGGATCACTATTCTTAGAAACGATCAAGCTGTGTACATTCAAAGAAGGTGAATACAAGAAGCTTGATTACAAGGGACATGAAGACATGCTATTGCTCTTCTGTCAAGGCAGCTAACAAACTTTCTATTGAAGATGCCTAGCTCTGAGTGTTTTTCAATTGTGAATGTTTAGAATAAGCATTGTCATCCAAAGGCGTGTGGAAGATATTCAGTTAGGTGTCGAAAGTTACCAAAAAAAAGCTCAATCTCACAAGGCCGAACACGTACAGATCAGATCTTAAACAATTGCCAACATAGTTAGAATGACCAAAAATCCTAGAGGGCTTTATTATATCATAATAAAGACAAGAAGAACAAATTGTGCGTATTGATGAACTCCACAAATTTAGTAATGGTACACTCAATGATGTTAGGATTACTCTTGATGATATTCTGAAGAGAATCAGGATGAAGTATTTGCCACAGACGTACTAGAAAAAGGTAGACAAGGACAGAGCAGGAGCTATGATTCAGGGCTGATAAATCAGCTAAGAAAGAAGGAAAAAAATCAAGCGGAAGGAGCCTAGAAATAATTTGTTGGTGGAAGACTCCGTCTTATGAGGGAGACTTATTGGATGTTGTAAAGGTACCTTATGATTCTATCATATGGATGTCTCATCACAACAGTCAAACTCTTGAAATTAATTAAAACTTGTTAATTTGTATATATGTAGTGTAGACTTAATGGTGATAATAAGGAGTGCTCGAGTACAAAATTTTCAAGAATTTCTTAGTGAATTCAACATTTTTCAAATCATTGTACTCAGAACTATCTTATATTCCCTCAAAAATTGAGGGGGATCATTAAAATATTCCATATATATATTGTGTAACATTTTGTCCCTAATAGTTTTAAATCTTTTGATTACTATCACAATAAATAAAGGGATTAACAGTTTGGATAGGGGGAAAAGGTGATTAAACTGAATCTAATTTAATATTGAATGCGATTATGTAAATTGGACTCATGCTCTCCACACTTAGCATGTTATACTATCCGATGCAAATGTTAAGGGGGAGCTTTTAGTTGATAATAAAAAAATTCTCAAAGTGGTTAAATCTTTTTTATATTTATATCAAACCACTTTGATGAACTTTTCAATGGTTTTTTGAAGGATTGTGATGGATACCAAAGTATCGACCATGTACTTAGATTTATGGAGTCTATAATGGTGGTTAGCATAGGTATTCAAAATCCTGATGATCTAGCCAGAACTGGAGGTATACCTAGGGTTCCATAGTTAGTGTTGATTGTCCTTAGTGTGTTACAAAAGGAGTAAAAGTGAGAATAAAGGAAAAAGTACCCGACTGAGATGAGCTAGTAGTGGATCATACCCCAATAAGGTACTAGTTATGAAGTTCTCGATAAGCATTAATGGGGTTGAAAGAATAAAAAGAATTATAAGGATAAAGGGGGATAAAGGGAAAGAAAGAAGCCCTTCATACACTTAGGAAGAAATCGGGTCAATACATAAAACTGTCAGAAATGCTAAGGTGTTGTCTGACATTGAAGACTTTCATGGACCCAGTGACGCTATGCGCAATCCTCCCTAGCCACTCAAAGTCTCTCAGTAGACTCTTGTTTTATTTCTCATGGAGATTACACGCATTTCTATCAACTTTCTCACTCCGAGTTAGTTAATATTAAAAAGGTGGCAGTCTGCTTCTCCGGCCTTCCGATCACTAAAAGCAAAGTGCACTATTAAGTCTAGAGCCAAAAGAGATCATCCATAAATCTCATTAGGGCACTTGTCAAAATTATGCTTGCTAAGTACACAATGTGAATACAAGATAATACATTAAGGGTACTAACGCATTTATCTTATGATTTTGCCAGAATCAAACAAGCTCATGGTAGGTGACTTGTGCGATTATATATGAATCAAACTTGTGACAACTAGAAAGAAATGATGGTGCGATTCTACAAGAATCAAACTTGTTACAGTATATGAATTGACAATTGATGATGAACTTTTGAAATGATTAACACTCTTGATGTGTCACAAAACCACTTAAGCAAGTGACACGTCAATTGATTTTTCTATTCAATCGATGAGACAGTAACTCACTGGTTTACTCTTATCGTGATGTCTGTTTTGAGACGTTCCGATAATGAGATCATGTTGAGTACGATGAATCTAATACACATGTGTTAGAAAGATTCAATATTGCAAGCTGGAAATCCTGTCAAGGAGATTCTTCTTAAATTGAATCTACCTGATCACAGGTCGATCCTCACGAATTCGAATGTTACTCCAACCAAACACGAGCGAATGACAAAGCTATATTTATCCCCCCGCTTTATTGCTAACTATTTTAATGCAGGATACTTAAAGATAGAGATGAAGGTACCTGGTTCTAGTTGTCTCATAGATTCATGGCCACATGCTCATACCCGACCAAAAAATATAAAGACATCATGAAAGCTCAAGTACATGTTTCAAGACTTCTGCTACTCTGATACCGTACGTCTTTCTTGAAGTGACGAAGTATTAAAGTCAAAGAATTTCAAAGAAGTTTCCGTCACTCTGATACCGAACGTCTTTCTCGAAGTGACGAAGTGTTAAAGTTAAAGAACCTCAAGAAAGATGCATTATTAAAGCTTTTCAAGTTAACATATCAAGAAATGTATAAGCATGTCGGTCCAGAAGTCACAAGTTCACAAGATGGAAAAGTTTACAAGATGGTGAAACGAGATTATGCTTGGTTGATGATCTCAAGGTGTTCAAGATTACATTATCACATACAAGTCAAGATAAAGGAACAAGCTCAACCTAAAGTCTATGATCACTACATCAATTCACAAGTTAATGATTGAAGTTAAAGACTACGAGCTCAAGACTAAAGTTAAAGCATAGTATGCTAGGATTATGTCTTTGTAAATTGGAGTGACCTCCCTTAGGGGGAGATTGTTAGAAACACAAAAAGTATCGGTCACTACCAATAATAGTTAGTCAAAGCCCGTAGTTAAGGAAATGTAATGTTGTTAATCTAATTGGGCAAAAATGCCCGTGGAAAGCCCACAAGCCTCCATGGCCGGCCACACTTAGGGTATAAATACACTCTTTATGCCTTGGAGATGGTGTTGGTTGTTCATTATTCACATAGTTAATACAAGTTTTCTCTTATGTTTCTTTCTCTCTCTAAAATGTTCATCCAACCACTCTCTATCTCTCTAAAACCACCTCTCTTCCTTTTTCCTTGTATGTTATTTGATTGTTCTTCAAGCATGACATAACATCAAACCTGAACCTAGTCCAGCTTTTTCAAACATCAATCTAAAGGTTAGTTTTTTAAACAAAAAAAATGTGTAATTTTTAACATTAATATATTTAATATATTAAAAAAAGAAATCCAAAAGTTAGAATGACGTCATCATCTTTCTCTCACCTACTTTTGTAGTTGAATAGACGGTTGTTCACTGTTCTAGGTGTCAGATGCATGCTTTCTTGACTTTCATTAAATACAAAGTTTAGCACACATGTTGAAAACAAACCCTAAACATTCCCATAACTTCACAACCTCAAACAATTGAATAGGCGGTTGTTCACTATTCTAGGTGTCAGATGCATTCTTTGCTGACTTTCATTAAATACAAAGTTTAGCCCACATGTTGAAAACAAACCCTAAACATTCCCATAACTTTACAACCTCAGACGCTAATTACAATTTCTCAAAAAATTATAACTTCATTAATCATATAAATTAAAACAAACCATTCAATAACTCACTTTTCACAATCTCATAAATAACACACACATACACATCTCAAACTAGATCAAATCTCCAAAACCTTAACTATCCATAATGGATGAATCATCATCACATAATCCCTCATCACCTGAAATCACTCCCAAAGAAGAACCTGTCACTCTTGACAAACCCAAAAGCCTAAACTCTTTCTTACATGTAACTCAGGTTGAGTGTACCTTTGAGGAGATTGCCCACCACCAATAATGAAGTTGCACTTCTATATCCCTCACACCCTAGCCAAGAATACTTTAAGGATATGTCATACTTCATTTCTAAATGTTGTCTAAAGGAAGCATTTACAAGAGCCCAAACTTAATTTAAAGAGCCTGGACAATAGGGTACAGGTGGCCTAGATTAAATATCCAATAAGGATGCCACTATCTTATATTGTCTGGACAATGGGGTACATGTAGGTTATGCCAATTTAATATGGGAGGATCTAATTTGCAAGCTAAATAAGAAGACTAGGAAAAAGATTGTTCCCTATCCTAGGTTTATATCTATTTTACTTGAACATATGATGCCTAAATATGATAATGAGGAGCTCACCATAAACCCCACTTAGGTCTTCAGTGTTCACAACTGGACACTAAAGGCAAACCAACCTAAAGAACCTTCCTTCACTACCCATATGAAGGAAATCTGCAAGTTAGATGTGCATGTGGTCTCCAAAGCTCCAAAACCTTCCTCATAAACTATGGAGGTTCCCCAAGGCAAAAAGCCTGGAGATAAAAGTAGACGTAGAAGAAAACAGTCTTCAAAACACACATCTGAGTCCCAGATTGAGGCATCCAAATCCAAAACTGGCCAATCAAAAAATAAACTAAGTCTAGTTCGGCCAAGGACAAAAGTCCAAGCCATCCTTCACCTCCCACTTTAGTGGTTGGTGAAATGCATAAAGAGGCACAACAAGCAGCTGGTAGCCCAACATCTTTAGGGGCCACCAGTAAAGAAAGAGCCTACCCTCAGCTCAGTAGTGGTATGTCTGCATTTAACTCTTATTAAACATGTTTATTCAGCTTCTTTCATTTGGAATTTGAGTCTACATCAGGACTTGATGCTTCAGCAGATTCCATAGCTGAAGCTGATCCTGGATTATCTTCCCTTAATGACTCCATATGTTCATATTAGGATATGGATGAAGAAACTAAAAACTATTCATTTGATCACATATTTGTAGGGTCTAATCCAAGTGTTCTTGTAGATAAAACTGAATCTGTTGTAGATGGGTTAAAAACTGCCCATACTAATTCAGGTACAAATAAGGAATCCAGATTTGATGATATCATGAAGAAAATAAAGCTTGAGGATTTATCATAATTCTTGAAAGACATAAGATCTGCATTCTTCACTCCTGACTCCCCACAAGATGACCCTATCATTATTACAGATGAGAGTGAAAAAGAAGAAGCTAACAAATAAGACACTCATGATACTTCTCATGATATGCCTGAAGACACTTCAGTCCCACCTCTTCCATCTCCAAAATTAGCTCAAATTCAAGAGTTAATGGCTCAGGTTTAATTACTTAAGTCCTAGAAGAATGAGCTAGAACCACAAAAGGCAATAGTTGAAGCTGAAGTTGCCTCACTGAAGGCTAGGCCCTCATATACAGACATCAACTAGCTTATTAATCTTTTGGTAACCTCTCTAAAGCCTAAACTCTCTAAACTCTCGGCCTCACATAACTTTGCTATTTGCTTACCAACTGGACAGAAAGAGCTCCCCTCAAATTCACTGAATTATCTGGAGAGATTAAAGAACTATAGCAGCATGTTAAAGATATGGAAATCAAGCTACCTGGGGACTTAGAAGAGATTCCAACAAAACTAGAGACTTTCACTTCCACTGTCTCCAGTCTTTCATCCTAGGTTGCTGAACAAAAGACCATTCAATGGGAACTTCCATCAGAGTTTCTTGATTTGCCAAGTCATGTCTCTTCAGTTCAAAAATGCTCAAGGCTTTGGATTCTCTTCTAAGTCTATTGAACAAGGTTACTAAAACCTTGAACAGGTTTGCCACTGTTGTGGAAACTGCATCAGGGGCTACAACCGCGGATGTTCCTTCAGCATGTCAAGCAACTGCTTTGCCTACTGAGGGGGAGAAGAACACCAAGGATGCTGAAACAAACCTAAAAGATGAATTAGTTGATCTATTGGGCACAAATGTTATGACATAGTACTACAATAAGAAGTTACTCTTTGATAAATACTATGACAAGATGCTGAAAAGAAAGAAAATCCCTAAGATCGCAAACTGTGAAGTTCTCACAAAGAAAGGCCCTATCACACTGAAAATATATAGGGAAGACGGGTCTGAAGAAGTCATCTCAAATCTCAAGGTCAGTGATCTACATTTGGCTGAATAGAGAGAAGTAATACAAGCTTGTCTAGACAAAAGTGAAAAAGGATGGAAAACCATTTATGATCTGGTAAAGACAAGATTGAATTAGCTGACTCAAACTGAACAAGAACTCAATATTGACTTAAACAAACCCCTCAAAGAACAAGATCTTTTGAATGAGCTAAATGAGTTAGCTAACAAGAAAATAAAAAGAATCAGTGACTTAAAAGACCATTCCAGGTCAACAAAGAAACATAAGTCATCAAGTTCAGCATGAAGAAGAGGTTCATTGAACAGCTAAGACAATCAAATGGAAACCATTTGTAATAACTTTATCTTTTGTAAATGTATTGTAATGAAAGTTAGAATGAAAGGTTATTAGTTTATGTTGTTCAATTTATATCAGTTGTGTAAGAAGAAGTTGCTATGCTCACTTAAAACTAATTTTAACTTAG
>BQNB010087844.1:0-27815 GCA_026074375.1 Tanacetum coccineum | reverse complement strand
ATGTCGAGTCCTAATCTTAGCTAGAACCAATCTACCACTTCACCAATGTATTTTAAGGCCTAAAATACTAACCAACCCACAATCAACCCATCCAAATATATACATCATTTGGATGTACACACTACTAAAGATTGAAAGACGTGGACTCGATCTATATGTAACAAATGTTACAAATGGACTAACTAGACTACATAACTTTAGATCTTGAAGAAGACCGAAGTTCTTCTCTTGTACTTGAGGAAAGGCGGAAAGGACAGAAGATTTGATCACATTTAAACAAGATTAACCAACTTCAATGATCAAATATTTAGAGAGATTTAGTGAGATCTAGAGAGAGAAAGAACTGAAAGAAAATCGTGCAAAAGGGTTGTGAAAATAGTTAGAGGTAACAAACTTGTCTGGTGAAAGTGACACTTGTTTTGGGGGGAAAATGGCTAGATTTGAATTTTGAAATAATTACTACATAAAACATTTCTTTATAATTCAAAAATAATTTGTCTAATTAATTTTTGAGAAATTGCTTTGTTACATTTATAAAAATGTAATGTTTAAGACAAAAACTTATTTCTTTGATCATCCTACAAGTTTAATGTTGTTTGTACATACCTTATGTGATTTACGTCAGGTGCAAACAAATTTCGGTGTTGATGTTGATGTAGACTTGAGACGTCGTGAGATGTAGATGCATGTATGCATTGATGATTTGTGATTACGAGTAACTAGCGCATTTTATATTACGTATTACAAGTCACATGTTTGTCATCACCAAAACATAAAGAGATCGTATAGATTAAATATCATAATATTTGCACTAACATTTTGTAATTCGGCGTCTTGTTGATTCTTTCGTTTGCGTTCCCTATTGGTATAGATATTTCATCTCTTCCTTTAAAGGAGTCCCATGGCATTGATATGTATTTTTTTTCACCTATGAAATTCCTTATGTGTTTCCTAGCCTTTGATTCGATATTCTCCATGTGAAGCACCCGTGTTGTTTGTCGAGAAGAAAGAAGGTTCGTTTCGAATGTACAAAAACTATTTAGAATTGTATAAGTTGACCATTAAGAACCATTATCCTCTCCCGAGGATCGACGACTTATTCAACCAATTACAAGTCTCGCGTTATTTCTCTAAAATAGATCTTTGATCTGGTTATCATCAGCAGATAGTGCATGAAGAAGATATTTAAAAAAACTGCATTTAGAACAAGTTATGGACACTTCAAGTTTACAATTATGCCATTCGGGTTGACAAATGCACCAACGGTTTTCATAGACTTAATGAACCGGGTGTGCCTTCATTTTATTTGACAATCCTCGATCCTATCTTCCTATAAAGGTGAGCTTGCATCATCACTATTGAAGATCTTTCCTTCATCATCCACATTTCCACCAAAATCCATGCAAAATTTACCCACATATTACCTATCCCCTTGCACATAGTGCTATCCCCATGAAAAACGTTTCCTTGTATATTGACTATAACGAATCCATAAATAAATTACCATCGATGCCTGAGAAGTTTGATGCAATTTAAATGAGTAGAACGCTTGTAAGTGCTCCCCCTTGGTGTATGCCCCCTTGTTTGGGGATCCTAGGAATCAAGATATGGATGTATGCTACAAAATAAAGTTAGTAGACAAGTACACACATATATATAGCAAGATATTAGTGGGGAACTAGACATGTATTTTAGGTGTTAGTATTCTAGAGTATGACACTTTAAAAGAAAGTTAGAAGCCTATTACACATGCAAACATTTATTTAAAAAATCAACAATCTAAATGATATAATTAAAAGACTCAAGACATATGTTTAAGGACAAAGATTAGACCGACTTTTAATAAACGAGAATGGGATTCGTTTATTGGTTGACACAAAAATATTATAAGAATGACCTTTTTAAAAGTAGACGAATGACACTTAATATCTTGGCAAAATATGTAAAAAATATATACTTTAAAAGAATAAAAAGAAAAATAAGACGAGGATGGAGACGATGTGCTCTTGGATAAAAATGATTCCATAGAGCCAAAAAAGGGACATAGTGATGCGCGATACAAAGAAGTAAGCGTAGACGAGAGGTTGATAGAAAATAATGATATAATTCATTTGCCTAACAATTGATGTGCATATTAATGATCCTATCGAGACAAAAAGTAGAGACTGGGATTTAAAGTATGTTTAGTGTTTATTGGTTATCAATGTTGATGAACAAAGGTGGGATGTGAAATGAGGGTAAGTTTCTTTTCATGGTGGAAGAATAATGAGAGACTCAATTAGACACATGAAGATTGAATAATCTTCTTGTATGTCCCTTCACTTTCCTAAAAAGTGGAAGTTTTTGCGAAGGAGTGACAATTGCATTATTCGCAAATTACTTAAAATTCGGATGAAATAATTAAGTTGTCAAGGGAAAATAGGAGGATTTCAATAGTAAACGAAGACTATTAGAATAGAGAAGAAACGTTTAGAAGTGAGAAGAAACTTAGAAGTAGAAAGACTATTAAAGTGAAACGACAACAAAAAGAGAGAAAACGTCTATGAATTTGAGATAAAGACGTTATGCGAGATGTGATGACCAAAGGTTGTATTGAGGGGATTTATTGTGAAGTGATGGATTGTAATTCTATCGATTGTAAGGAATGTGTTTGATAATGAGACGTATTTACGATTTATGAAATTCACTTGATTTTTGAAAACATAAGCAATGATGCTTATGAGTGTTTGGATATGAGGATGACCCATTGATCTATAAAGAGATATTGGGTATAGGTTTGGGTGTGGAGTAGACGTCAACTCGTAGCAGAAGAGAAGAAGTGTTAAGTTATGAAAAGAAATGAATGTTATTACAAGCTGCTGCCGGCGGTCCCAGATATATCTAGGGGCAGCCAGAATAGATCTGGGGGCCGCCGGACCGCCAACAGGAGGGATGTTTTGGGGAAATTTACGAATTTTTATCGAAAAGAGTGACATTTTAATTAGCATTTTGCTAATTAAAAATACTTAAAGTACTTCTAATGAAGTAGTTAAGTTGTCACGACACGAAATGGAACACGAACTAGAATCAAGACTAAAAGAAAAGAAGAGAACAATTTAAGAAATGTGTTCCATCATTCCTAAACCTTAACGAATAATTTAAATTGAATCACGCCTTGAAAATGGGGGTTTAAAGAAGAATGTCGAACGATGTTTATCATTCAGACGCAAGCCTATTCCATAGAGTTGTGTTTCCTCTTAGGACAATCGTCCCCGATGGTAATGTGACGTA
The DNA here is from genome assembly GCA_026074375.1 of Tanacetum coccineum. Taxonomy (NCBI): domain Eukaryota; kingdom Viridiplantae; phylum Streptophyta; class Magnoliopsida; order Asterales; family Asteraceae; genus Tanacetum; species Tanacetum coccineum. Next base: position 24,545 of record BQNB010087844.1, on the reverse strand, counting down.
TCTAGGTGTTTTTCATACTCGAAAATAATAAAAAAAATAATAATAAGCTATAATAATAATAATAATAATAATAAAAGAAAACAAAACAAAGATAGAGACAAGCAACTGAGCTTGACAATGTCAAGACGATGTTGTTAGCGTACGTTAAACTATACTCAAAAAATAATTGTAGCACGTTCTGATTATTGCGAATGTTCATAGAACAATCACACGACGAGGTATACGGTTGTCTTAAAGGTGGCAGCGAAAATAGTGGAGGAAAGAGATTAGCCATCTCTATGGTTGAAGAGGTGTGGTTGAGTGAGAAGGAAGAGGTGTGATCGAAAGACAAAGAGTGTTTTCGTCGAAGAGAGATAATGTTTTCGTCGAATAAAAAAAATGTTTTCATCGGAGAGAAAGGATGTTTTCGTTGAAGAGAAAGAATGTTTCGTCCTAGAGATAAAAAATGTTTTTCTGTCCTAAGAGAAAAGAATGTTTTTGTCGAAGAGAAAGAATGTTTCTTCGAAGAGAAAGAATGTTTCGTCAAAGAGAAAGAATGTTTTCGTCGAAGAGAAAATAATGTTTTCGTCGAAGAGAAAGAATGTTTCGTCGAAGAGAAAGAATGTTTTCGTCGAAGAGAAAAGGAGTTGTCGTCGAAAAGAAAAGGAGAGCGTTTTAACTTAAGTAGTTACAAGGCTTGAAGATGGATTTTCGGATATGACCTTTAACGTTTGCGATCTCAAGTTAAAGATACTTGAATATTTCAGATAAAATATTCAAGTTGTCAACTACAAGGGAAGGTGATTTAGATATGAATCTAACTCTTCCCTTGACGAAAAGTGCGATCATTAGAAAGAATGCGAGATGACGATAAGGGAATGTTGAGTGAAAGACTCGCTAGAAAGTATAAAACCGTTTTTATGACTCTTTTGACTTTTTGTAGATTTGTACACATACACGAAGGATAAAAATATTATATGTGGAGTAAATATAATATATATATACCTAATCCATAAGATATATTAATATAGGAGCATGCAAGTATAACATAAGCAGCATCAACACAATAATCAACAAGATTATGTGTAAACTATACTGACATCAAACGTACATAGTCCATATATAAACGTAGACATAAAGTTAAGGTTCACAATTAACACGTAAGTCATGTATAAGACGCAAACAAAACAGTAGTTTAATTCCAATCGTCATGTAAAACATGTTAGCATTTAGCACTTAGGAGCATGTGTTATTTAGATAAACTAAAAAATATTTTATCTAAATTACTAGAAAAAGACAAACGCCTTTATAGAATACATGCATTCAATAGATAAGCAAATAAATATCAAGCATCTAGATAAACATGAAGGTATATAATTGCATTACATGGGAGCAAGTTATCATCTTGAAACTTCAAAACACATACGTGAGGTGCAAGTAGTCTAGATTGACTTATTAAGAAACCTAATTTCAACTTGCTTAGTTGGGGCACCACCTAATTAGATACAAATGTCATCAATGTAGCTACATTATGCATATTTAAGAAGTGCCATTTAATCAAATTAGAGAAGGAATATGAGACTATCACCTAGTGTGCCTCATTCAGGCTAAAACAACGACAATTTTTATGGGTCATACACGAACCCAACTTCACTCTTGGAAGCATACAACTGTTAGTTTCAAATTGAACTCTATTCAAAGGTTCTCCAGTAGTCCAATCACGTGTTAAACAAAATATAGATACCTAATTAAGCCTAATGGAAGGGTTAGCAAAGATTAAAATTTATAAATCTTTCAAAAGGGCCTAACATGACTCAACTAACATGCTTTAATTTCGGTTCGCATAATCCTAATCAAAATGTGTGGAATTCTAAGGTTAAATGAGAGAGCAAGCAAGTTGTTATATGTATAAGAGAGAATGAGTCACTGATTCGTCTGAAAACGAGTCGAATATATTATAAGTATTTCCCGTATAGATAAAATAATCACTTGAGGACAAGCAAAAATCTATTTTCAGAGTGTCGTATCCGCGGCGAGAATTGAATTGAGATTCACGAAAGTGTTCAAAATTGGATGCTTGATTATCAAAGATTTTTGGTTTTGATTTTAAAACTAATGAATTATACTACGAGAATATAAACGAAAGATCTAAGATATAAAAACGAATATACTTGCCAAATGAGGTATTAGGATCTTTAAGTGTGAACTAAGTTCAAATCAATGAACCAATATCCGTCTAATAAATCATTTTCTCAGAACGTTGGTTTATTTTAAAAACAATTTTTCATCAAGATATTGATTACTAAATTTGTGCCTAATTACTCTTACGACTTTTGCCCGTTCGAATAACCAAAACAGAAATCTAAACAATCCGTAAATTATTAATTGATAATCACCTTTTTATGTCCACACTTAATTCACCAAACACAACTCACTTAGCAAGCATAACAAATCTACTCACTAATTATAATACTCAAATAAGCAATAATCAGCATAATACTAAATTAAACTACTAGAAAGATATTAGAATAAAGAAAGCAGGTAGAACCGAATGATGAACCGAAATCAAATATTAAACCACCCGATTTAATAAACTAAAGAAAATACTCAAGTTTCTCAAACTTAAAATATTCTATCTAGCTTATTAAACCCTTAAGCTCCACGCCAAAAGGTTGAACCGGATTCGTCATCACAAAACAAACAAGGTTAAGACAAATAATAATAAAACTTTTAAATCTCTTTGTTTTAAAACTTAACTAAACTAGAATCTTAAAAACATTTTATAAGATTTTAAAATATGTTTTACCAAAACAATTGGGCCTAGCAACTATGGGCTAACTACTAAAAAGGGTACTAATATTCAATCTAACTCATTCAAATGAGTTTAAAAATTCTAACAGCAAGATACTTCTATGCAAATCTTTTAACCGAACATTACTAGTGCTATTGTAATAAGCTAAAACATTAAACTAGATGAAATAAGCTAGAGCTAAACCGAAATAACTAGAGAAATAAGCTAATATGCTCTCGAGGATTTGAGGTGTCGAAGATTTAAAGAAATAAACCGAGTAGCTAAATACTCGTCACACCTCTTTATCAATTTTTAATCGAGCTTAGATTAATATCAGCAAACAGAAAGCTAACCAAACCATTGATAACATATATTTGAACCTTTAGAAACTATTTTAACCGAAAAGCTATACTACTACTTCTAACTAGAACATAAGCTCTCGAAATATAAGGTGGTCCGCAAGCTTATAGAAATAAGCTGAGTTAATATCAACTCGTGGCAACCTCTTTGTATTTTAATCGATCTTGAGACAAATGAAAGAGTAAATAAGCTAAAGTAAAAAAACTTAAACGAATAAGCTTAACAAAGGAAACGAACAAAGCTAAATAGCTTATTCGAGCAAAGGAAATAAGCTAGGATAATAAGCATACCGACCAAACTTCATTAATAAGCATAAAAAGTTGAATACAATAAGCTGAATAAGCAGTTTAAATAAGCTGAAAATTACAAGATGAAATTATAAGCTAACTATTAACTATGCTAAGTGAAAGAAAAAAATACAAAGAAAAAGAGATGCATTGCATGATAAAAGATCTCTATTCACTACTGCTGCGTTTAATATATATAGCCCAAGGGGGGGGGGGGCAAATCAGTCATTTCACATGGAGATATTTATTTGGCAGCATAGTAGGATAAGAGGCCATTTGTGCTCGCCACATGGCGTGTTTTGGCTATTGCTGCTGACTGGGCGCTTGCGTGGCGGTGACATGGAAATATCAAAAATTTGCAACAATGGGACTCGAACATAGGACTTGCCATATACAAACACAAGACCTCAACCAACTGAGCTAAGCCTCATTTTGTTAATATTCACGCAACTGGATCCATTTAAGGCTGTTTGGGCTGGGCTTATATATATATATATATATATATATATATATATATATATATATATATATATATATATATATATATATATATATATAGCTAGTGAACTTGGTCGGCCCGTTCAAGGTAAACCGGGTCGAGTCTTGGAGCAAGGCCGGATCCGTTGGACTCGTATTTTCGTGCTCTTTACATTGGAGTGCTCTGGGGATTTATACGGGCTTGTTTGAATCTTGATAAACGTGAAAACGTTGTTGAAAGTCACCCAAAAATCACCGTTTTTGCTTTGTTTTCAATCTTTTGTACATGTAAGACATAAAAACACATACCAAGCATATTTGCAATATAATTTCACATATTTTATGGTTTTTAGTCCGATTAATAGTGTTTTTTGGGTTAGAAACGATGTGTGTTTAAGCATACATCAAATTCCCCCACACTAAGCCATTGCTGGTCCCACACGCAATGTTTATCAATACACGCCCGGAAAGAAATAATTTAACCCCCCCTTAACTTATGACCCCTCACATCAAACAAGAACAGAAAAGGTCCATCAAGAGAGTTCAAAAATCATTTGTTTCGAAAACGCCCCGTTTTAACCATTTATTCATTAAAAGATAAACTTTATTCATATTATATAAAAGGCTTTAAGAACAGGAGTTCGTCATCCTTGATTTTCACAATCCCCAAACCAAGCTTAAACGAAATCACAGCTAAATATAAATTCAGATGCTAACACTACTCATAGATGCTAATTGTGTAAAGCGCAGCTACTTCTTGCTCCCTTATTCCTAGATCCTCTAAGGATTTTATTTAGAAAATATAAAGTGAAACGAGATCACTTATTCAATTTTTATTAACTTATTATTATAAAGAAGCCCGGTTTAAACCATAATTAGTTTGAAATCCTTTCCTAGTGAAACGATGTGCTGAGAATAAGGTCCACATTAAGGTGTTGATTTCACACGATTTAGGGGATATCCTTTTAAGATATCCCAAGTTGTTATCCCATTCTCCTCAGTTGTTTGTGATATTGGGACCCATGAATCACCATTTTCTATCACTTCCCAGAGTGCATAGTCTTGGATCTGAAAGTACTGCTTAATCCTCATAGCCCACATCTCATACTCCCCCAATTTGAGTATGGGTAGCTTTGCAGTAGGACTACTATTTGTAGATTCAAGCTCCATGTCTTCTAGATCAAAGTTTCTCAAAGCAAGGCTCTGATACCACTTGTTGATCCCAATCCTAGATCGATTCCTTACCTTGTAAAGAGTATGTTACCTTGGATAAATCCAAAATAACAATAGCAGAAACCTTGTGTGTATATCAAAGAGTATGCGGAATCTACTCTTTAATATCTAGAAGATATATCAATGAAATAGTAGATATGAATGAACAAAAGATGTAACAAAACGCTTCAATATTATTAAAGATAATAATACGAGTACTCTATGTAGTACTAGGGTTACAACCTTGAAGCTTACAAGACTCTTAATCTCTGGATCTGTGTATGTGTATTTGTGAAGATATGTTATTGAGATATATTCAACTAATGCCCTAGAGCCTCCTTTTATAGACTAAGGAGTCCTAGTCGGCTTACAATATATTCCTAAGATATCTCAATCTTTTCTAAACATAAACGTAATCTTCTAAATAAATACATATATATATTGTACAAAAATACTTCAACACTTATCTTCATACGTATTCTTGTTCTACACACAATCTTTATCTCTTTAACATGTCTTTATCCTCTAGACAATAGAAAGTCTTCAAACAGTCATAATCTTTCCACCAGCCGCACTAATAAACATAAGCAGTAGTAATATTAGTACTAGCAGTACTAATATATACTAACAGTAGTAACATGTACTAGCAGTCTTAACTTTTACTACTAACAGTACTAACTACTTAGCTTATATTTTAGTCTTCAACACTGAGCAGTCTTAACTTCAACTAACAACAGTAACTTTATGCTATTAGTACAAACTATCTAACAGTAGAACTAGCAGTGGTAAATAGGGGGGTGGGAGTGTGAATTGTGGTACATTATACTACCAGTACTAACCACTTAGCATAATTTCCATTATGTACCTGAGCAGTAGTAACTTCTAAGAATCCATGAAGTGTTTTAAGACCCATCAATCCTCCCTTAAACTTGATGTTCATCTTCTAAATCTTCAAGTTTCTTCTTTAAAAGTCTTCATCACACTTCAGGAAGATGCATTCAAACCTTTCATTTTCCTTTTCGCTGCTTTTTTTTTATTTTTTTTTTTTTTTTTTTTTTTGTGATTTGTTTTTTTTTTTTTGGGGGGGTGGGGGGGGGGGTGTTGTGGGGGTTGTTTTGGGGGGGGTGGGGGGGGGGGGGGGGGGGGGGGGGGGGGGGGGGGGGGGGGGGGGGGGGGGGGGGGGGGGGGGGGGGGGGGGGGGGGGGGGGGGGGGGGGGGGGGGGGGGGGGGGGGGGGGGGGGGGGGGGGGGGGGGGGGGGGGGGGGGGGGGGGGGGGGGGGGGGGGGGGGGGGGGGGGGGGGTGGGGGGGGGGGGGGGGGGGGGGGGGGGGGGGGGGGGGGGGGGGGGGGGGGGGGGGGGGGGGGGGGGGGGGGGGGGGGGGGGGGGGGGGGGGGGGGGGGGGGGGGGGGGGGGGGGGGGGGGGGGGGGGGGGGGGGGGGGGGGGGGGGGGGGGGGGGGGGGGGGGGGGGGGGGGGGGGGGGGGGGGGGGGGGGGGGGGGGGGGGGGGGGGGGGGGGTTATTTACAATAAGATTCACATTGAAGAAAAAATCTAATTTGAGATCATTTGAAGTTTCTTGTTGAGCATAATTGGGTGATGTAATTGTGTAAAGGAGGGTATCTTCTTCAACCAATATAAAAATATAAAGATTATCACAATCTCTTTTCAACCAACATAAAGATGTGGAGATTATCAAACCTTACAAAGTGAACTCCAGATGAATCAATCAACTTCCAAATGGCCACCTTATATCCTTGTAACATTCTCCATACATCACTTGTTGTGTCTGGTTCAAACATGACTTTTAAATCTCCCCATAACACTCTTTCAAATTCATCTTTAGGCCTTGTATCATTATGCTTTGCCTTTACTATCCTCCAAAGAACCTCCAAGACTTCTCTGTCTATTCTTTGTAGCATCCTTATCATTGAAGAGTATCTCTTGGAACTTCCATCTGCTCTTATCAACTGATAATGTACCAACATACCTTCTTTATGAAGCTTGTAATCAACAATCACTAGTAGTTTGGTAGCAAGTGGTATAGCATCAATTGTTATATCTTCATCCTTTTTAATTACCAAATGCTTCAATAACTCTCCTTCATCATCTTCACTGACTTCTTTAACTTCATCAGACTCTTTGTCTTCCTCCATCTTTTGTTTCTTTGATGATTCTTACTTTTGTTGTTTTCCTGCTCTTTTTCTTCTAAGCATCTTCTTTCTGCTGCCTTTAGCTGTCTCCTCACTACCTTTTGCCTTCTTTTCTTTGCTTTCCTGTTCCTCAGAACCCATAGCCACAAAGGTATTTACCCTCTTCATTTCCTTGTCAAACAACTTTTGAATTTCATCAAAATTCTTTCCCTTCAGCTATTTGTATGTGTATCCACCCATGTGCTTAAGATAAGTAGACATTTGAGTTCTCTTTTGTACCTTGGTAGGAGGTCTGTTTCTCTTTCTTATGCTCTAAGTGTAGCAAAATGTTTTCTTCTCTTCTCCACCAGTTCCATAAATAATTTTCCTTTTTCCTCATCTTTCAACTCCTCTCTTTCTTTTGATTGGAGTCTTTCAGCCAGCAATCTATCAGCTTCCATCATAGCTTGTGTATTCTCCCATGACTCAATCAATGCTATGTTAGCTTCTTCTTCTTGTTTCCTTGCTAGCTTATGTTCTTCTTCTAACTCAGCATCCAACTTAGCTTGAATATCTCTTGCAATTTGTTCATCAAGAGCAATTTGATCTTTTCTTTTTAAAGGAACTTCAGGTTCAACCATAATACCTTTTCCTTTGTCTTTAGAAATTAAAGGTTGTGACTCTTATGGAACTCTGAACTCACTTGGCTCCTGTACTACTACCCCTTTACCCTTGGGTCTTGTAGTTGTTGTTGTTGTAGCAGCAGTAGTAACAACTTTAGGCTTAGCTGCTTTGATTTCAATAAGTGTTTGAGCCAAAGTTAGTTCATCAATCTTAGCAGCAGTAACTTCTCCTATATCAGCAGTAGAAACTTGAATTGTAGGAGCAACACTATCTTCAACACTAGCAGTAGTAACTGCTTCACCAGCAGTACTATCATCAAGCTTTGTACTCTGCTCATTCTTCTCACTAGAAGCAACATCCACAAACACTTCATCATCATCCAACACTCCAGTATCAAACATTAGGTCTTCATTCTGCTGTTCATTTACTAGAGTGACCTCAGCATCTGCATCAATATCCTCAATACTCCTCCCCTGTTTGGATGCATCCTCCTGAGCACCCAAACCAGCATTAGAGGATTTAACTCTTCTGGCTGTACCAAGTTTCTTGAATCTTGTAAGCCCTGTGGTCCTCAACTGTCTCCTCTTTTCAAGCTTATCAACCCTCTTCTTGAGACTAGCAATTTCAATAGCCTGATCAGATTTAGCCTTCTCTAAGTCAAGAACCTGTTGTTGCAATTGGGTACATAAAGCCATCAATTCATTAAGTTGCATACTATCCTCACCACTGGGTAGTGGATCATTGGAAGGTGTATTAAAATGTTCCTCTTCCTCTGTCTCAGCATGAGCAGTCTCTGCCTCCTTCCTCTGTTTTCTCCTAGACTTTTGTTTCTTCTTGGGTTGAGAAGATGTAGATGGTTGATCAATAATGGGTATCTGAGTGGAATCAGTTGGAGGAATTGAATCCTCACCCACTTCTTCAGTAGCTTGAACCAGCATACTATCAAACAAAGGTGTAACTTTCCCAGAGAAATCCTTACCCTCTCTCTTCATATTAGCAAATATTTTCTTTGTGTGGAAGGGATTAACAAAAGTCTTTTTGTGATGTGACATGTCTCCAAGCTGTTGGTTAATGAAAACTTGTAGAAAGCGAGGATACAGCAGGAATTTAACCCCTCCATCTAAGTGTTTAACCATAGCATCAAAAATGTACTTAGATAGGTTAAATTTTCTATTGGTTGCTAAGCATATGATCAAGGAAGCCATTGTGCTACTGAATTCATTCCAGGCTGTGGACTTGGCACTAAGGCTTTGTGTAATGGTATGTATCATAAACTTCCATTGCGGAGAAAAGAAAGCTTTATAAAAAGTAAGCTTTTGAGAAGGTTTTTCATACCCCATTTTGGCCAGTTCTTCAAAAATTGTAGTGTTTGGCAGACAATCAGTACCTTCTGCATCATCTAAGTGAAGATCATTCCTAATACTTGCCTCCGTGATGATTACCTTCTTTTTGTCAATTAGGGCTTGAAACTGACGCACTTCATTAACCATCTTGACCTGTGCGGTAGCCCAAAACTGTTGTATACATGAGGTGTAGATGATTGGATTGACTGTTAATGCATAACTAACAGAACTTGCTTTCAGAAAATCAATGATCTCTGCAAACCCATCACTTTCTGCAGGTTTCTCCAAAAATGCGACCACATTGTGCGTTTCAGCAAACTTAGGGCTTGACATAATGATGAATGTGATGATCAAAGATGAAAATTGAATTAGGGTTTATGGTTAGAGAGCTTTTGAATAAGTGAAATCGAATAAAGAAGTAAATGAAACCCTTAATCGAAGTATTTATAGAAACACCCTCAACAGCAGAAACTTGAACTGGCAGCATTAACATATGCTTAACAGCAGAAACAAATACGGGCAGTACTAATTTAAGCCTAACAGCATTAACTTAAGCTTAGCAGCATTAAGTTGAAACTGAGCAGCATTAAAAAGAATACACCAGTAATCATTTAATTTTCATTCCAAAAAGCAACTTTCATCATCAAATTTGATTCACACACTCTCTTTCTGTTTTTATGCTCACATCATCTCTCAATTCTTTTTGCTCACATAATCACTTATTTTTGTTTTTATGCACACGTCTCTCTTTCTATTTTTAAGCTCACAAAATCTCTTATTTCTTTTGGCTTACCAAGACACTCTTTCTGTTTTTATATGACAGTTGTGTACAAAATTCCATCAATTCCAATAAGTTTCATACTGTCCTCCCCACTTCTAAGTGTGTAACCTCTTGAGAGAGGTGGATCAATGGACTGTTTAGATGTAATCTCAAACCTAGTTTGAGCATTCACATCCCCCAATATGGTATCTTGGCACCTGGGACCACTACCTGAACCAATTCCCTAAGGAGTTGATTCATTAAGTGTTGCCATGGATTGGGTCTTATTTGATGTTACCACTGTCCTGCTCTGCTTCTAAGCTAGAGGCAGTAGTGGCAGCCCTTTCCATTCTGTCACCCAACTCCTTATGGACAGCCTCATCACCAACCTTTGTCAGGGGGACCACTAGACTGAGGTATCTTGGTGTCCCGACCTCTTTTGATATGCCTAGACATGTTTTGATTACTTTTGAACATACTTATGATATAACATATCCTTTCATCCATGCTTTTTGGTTGTATGAATAAGGAACCTCCCCTCAAACAATGCTTCAAGAGATAAGAATTTGAAACAGTTGCAACTTTGGTGCCCATGTCATCTTAACAGCATTAACATTTGCCTGGCAGTAGTAATTTTCTGCCTAGCAGTATTAACTGAAGTCGAACAGCATTAACTTTGTCTTCAATAATTATGCAACAACATGCCTCTATTCATCACAAGCACACTAGAAAAGACTAGATAGACATGTGGGAATTCATGAGGAAACCATATTTATGCAAACCCCTACTGAATAAATAAATTAAACACTATGCAACCAAAGATTATTAACTTTCCTTCCTCAGCAATACTTCAAATGTGAAAGCAAACACCATCAGGAGATTCAACGAATTGTTTAACCTGCAATGTTAGTTCATAGCCAATATACAAAATTCCAAAGCATATCATCTTAACCGCATTAACCATGGTACTAACATTATTTAACACTCAGATCTTAAGTATAACTAATAGTTTATTGAATATACTTAGCAGTATTAAGTGAGAAAACAAACAGTAATTAATCCTATACAAAAACTTTTATAATAAACATAAAGAGATTAGACAATTAAGGATTCCACATCGCAATACTTGATGACAAAGTTATAGAAATTTGCCGGCATCAAAACCTATTGTAAGAAGATCTGCAACAATTTATATCAGTTATGAATTTTAACCATTTGAATAACTTTTTAGTGTTCAATCCTCTTAAAAATGAATGCCTAATCTTTATATGTATTGTTATTGAATGTGGATTTTCAATAAATGCAGAGTAGTACTAGTATATTGTCAATGATTAATGACAGTGTTCATGAAATTGTACCAATAATCCAGCGAAATTGAGTGTTGAATCAGAGTAACTTGTCCACTAGCAACTAGAGCAGACCACAATATCAGCTCAGTTGACAAAAAGGGGAAGAAGAATTGATGATATTGCAACTTGTCCCGAATCCGTAGGTATGCTATAAGGTAATTTTTTCAATTGTTAAATAAAAATTAACTTCAAGGGAAGTTCGTGCTTATTTGCGTTTTTTGGTCCTAATCAACTAGGGGAAGTTAAATTTGTAGGAATTATATTAGAGTTTATAAGACAAAACAGAGGAAACAAAAGGACTAAAATCGTCATTTAATAGAATCTAACAAGCTGGTGGAGAATTATTGCAGATTTAGTCGCAAAGATATCAAATTATAAAGATAATCAATAAGATCTCCTTATGAAGTAAAAGAAGATAACAGAAGATCAAGTTAAATGGTTTAATAAGATTATGTTTATCTCTTTGTTAAAACCTATTAATCTCTAATATAAATAAGAATACCTGTTTGATAGGTTATAAGGCAATCCAAAAAATGTATGTCAAGATGTAAACACAGAAAAGTGGTGTGTGTGTTCTAGGCGTGGGTCTCTAAGTAGAACAGCCTAGGGTTGTTTGTTTTAGCCTCAAGAATCTATGATTCCTGTTATTAGTTAGAGTAACCGTTCTAGAATTGATCATATAGAATAGGGGCTAATAAGAACGATTTGGTTATAAAAGAAGAACACCTTGTTGAATATATTAGTTCTTATCCGCTTTTGTTGTTATAACTTAGAACATTGATATTATCCTAGATGAATCGGTCTAAACAACCTGAGTTTAACGATCTATAAATTTATAAGTTTTTTCACAATAGTTGATAGTTATTTTGCAAACCAAATGCTCCCTAAGGGTCTTCAACACAATCCATGTTTCAAAGGCTAATACCACTTTCGTAAGAGAAACGCGTTATCACTCTTTAGGAAGATTCATCCACAAGTGCATAAGAGTCATCACTATTTTGAAAAGTTGTTTTTTATGACAAAATCTTCAATACCTTTTGGGTTTGGGGCTAGATATTAAATTAGATATTAAATTCGATAAAGCCTTAAAAAGTTTGTTCATCAGGAATGATTCTAGCTTTGTTCTATTGGAGGATATAATTACTTAATGATAATATAAACTACCATCTCTCATAAAAGGTTGGATATAGTTAAAGCTTAACATATTACACCTTAATTCAAATTTGCATATATAAACATGTGGGAAGGGGGGGGGGGGGGGGGGGGGGGGGGGGGGGGGGGGGGGGGGGGGGGAGAAGGGGGGGGGGGAACACTAATTGGAAGGGGATGTTGTCATATGAATGAGGAAAAAACATCTTTTTTGCTTTCCATAAAAACCAAAAGTAATTAATTACTTTCTTAAACTGTAATTTCTTGTAGGTGGATAATAATATTAAACGGAAAGAGTAATTAGTTAAACTGATAAAGTGTTTTTATAAATGTAAAAAAATCAAAATGGTGATGTTGTGGTGTGTGAACCAAGAGAACCTTATATTTAGGTCAAATGATTAGTACGGAATACAATGTTTAGTCTATCACACCCTTCACAACTGAAGTCAATTATATACTTACTCATGTAGAACTATGTAAGGATAAGCTATTACTCTAGAAGATAAATGTTTTGTTTTTTACTAGCAAGGTACCTGCGCGATGCGGTGGCGGGTACCCTGTGATTAATCTAAAAAAACAAAAAGAAAATGATCATGGTCAGGCGCGGTTCACTCATTTTTATAGGTTTTGGTCGGTTCTATTCTGTTCATTTTCGGACGGCTTTTATTTGCTAGTTAAACCGGTGACCACTCATGTTTACGGTTGAACCCGTTGGTCCGATCCGGTTTTTAAACTATATGTATAAACATATAAATTGTATGAAGCTTGTGTGTTTTTTTATTAGTTTGTACTTGGGGGGGGGGGGGGGGGGGGGGGGGGGGGGGGGGGGGGGGGGGGTGATTAACCGGTAGGACTTTTTCCTAGTCATAGTATCCTAAAATACTATGACTGTATATCTAGATACTAGTATTCGTTTAAATTTCTATAGCAAAAATTAATAAGTTGACTTTTGTTGACTTCTATTTCAATTAACAGTTACGGTTCAACCAACTGTCAAACGACAAATTCTATTTTGATGAATCACTTTTGATTCAAATTTATATATTTCTAAACGTCTACGATCTCATTTAATCACCTACCGGGAAATCTTCCCGCGCACAGTGAAAAACGTCACCAACGCGTACCAGCACGATAATAAGTTAAAATTAATGTCCATAAATATATTAAGTCCATTCTAATAATCTGTTTTATTAGTATTTCCTACTCTTGAAACATTTGCTTAAAAAAACGCGAATCTACGTTACGTTCGGCAGATAACGAAAACAAAAACTACTCGAGAAATTGACATCAAGTCGATACTAAAAATAAGCAACGAAAACTTAAAAATCAATTCTTTTTTAACATCACGAGATATCTAAACGTCCTTTTTGTAACATATACCTTAATTCGAGAACTTTTGGGGTCACGACACTTTATAAACTAGACATGGACTCTTCATATCCGACACAAGACAAAAAAATATTGGATTTCTTCCTCCCCTTAGTAAGCACAAATATTCATAGTTAGTAAGACTGTTAATCTAGCAGATTAATAGTAAACCAAGAAGTTTTTGTTTTATCAACAGCGCTTGTAACTGTCGTCACTCCAACAACTTTCAGTAACTTGGGCAAGTTGCCCAAAATTGTTCAAATACAAGATGTGTAAGATAACCAGTTGACTGTTAAAGCATATGAAACAGAACTTGCTTTCAGGAAATCAATTATCTCTGCAAACCCATCACTTTCTTCGGGTTTTTCCAAGAACGCGACCACATTGTGCGTTTCAGCAAACTTAGGGCTTGACATAATGATGAATTTGATGATCAAAGATGAAAATTGAATTAGGGTTTATGGTTAGAGAGTGTTTGAATAAGTGAAATCGAATAAAGAAGTAAATGAAACCCTTAATCGAAGTATTTATAGAATCACCCTCAACAGCAGAAACTTGAACTGGCAGCATTAACATACGCTTAACAGCAGAAACAAATACGGGCAGTACTAATTTAAGCCTAACAGCATTAACTTAAGCTTAGCAGCATTAAGTTGAAACTGAGCAGCATTAAAAAGAATACACCAGTAATCATTCAATTTTCATTCCAAAAAGCAACTTTCATCATCAAATTTGATTCACACACACTCTCTTTCTGTTTTTATGCTCACATCATCTCTCAATTCTTTTTGCTCACATAATCACTCATTTATGTTTTTATGCACACATCTCTCTTTCTATTTTTAAGCTCACAAAATCTCTCATTTCTTTTGGCTTACCAAGACACTCTTTCTGTTTTTATATGACAGTTGTGTACAAAATTCCATCAATTCCAATAAGTTTCATACTGTCCTCCCCACTTCCAAGTGTGTAACCTCTTGAGAGAGGTGGATCAATGGACTGTTTAGATGTAATCTCAAACCTAGTTTGAGCATTCACATCCCCCAATATGGTATCTTGGCACCTGGGACCACTACATGAACCAATTCCCTAAGGAGTTGATTCATTAAGTGTTGCCATGGATTGGGTCTTATTTGATGTTACCACTGTCCTGCTCTGCTTCTTAGCTAGAAGCAGTAGTGGCAGCCCTTTCCATTCTGTCACCCAACTCCTTATAGACAGCCTCATCACCAACCTTTGTCAGGGGGACCACTAGACTGAGGTATCTTGGTGTCCCGGCCTCTTTTGATATGCCTACACGTGTTTTGATTACTTTTGAACATACTTATGATATAACACATCCATTCATCCATTCTTTTTGGTTGTATGAATAAGGAACCTCCCCTCAAACAATGCTTCAAAAGGTAAGAATTTGAAACAGTTGCAACTTTGGTACCCATGTCATCTTAACAGCATTAACATTTGCCTGGCAGTATTAATTTTTTGCCTAGCAATATTAACTGAAGTCGAACAACATTAACTTTGTCTTCAATAATTATGCAACAACATGCCTATATTCATCACAAGCACACTAGAAAATACTAGATAGACATGTGGGAATTCATAAGGATCTATATTTATGCATAACCCATGAATAAAAGTTAAACACTGTGAACCAAGACCATTATCTTCTTTCTCAAACATTACTTCAAAAGGTGAAGCATTCAACATTAGGTATACAACATGCTTTACCTGCAGATGTTAGTTCAGAACCAAATATACAAAATCTAAAACATTTTCTTTTTGACAGCATTAACTATGACTAACAATTTTAACAAAAAGTCTTAGGTATAACTAACAATGTTAATTATACTTAGCAGTATTAATTGAGAAAACTAACAGTATTAATACTTTACAAAAACTTTTCCCATCAACATAAAGGAGATATAGACGTTAAGATTCAAACATTCCTAATAAATTGAGACAAGTATTGAAATTTGCCTGCATTAAAACCTTTTGTAAGAAGATCTGCAACATTTAAATCAGTATGAATTTTAACCATTTTTATTAACTTTTTAGTGTTGCAATCTCTTATAAAATGATGCCTAATCTCTATATGTTTTGTTTTAGAATGTTTAACAGGATTTTCAATAATACAGATAGTACTGTTATTGTCAATATTAATGACAGTGTTCATGAAATTGTACCCATAATCTAGCAATTGGTTTTGAATCCAGAGTACTTGTCCATAGCAACTTGCAGCAGCCACATAATCAGCTTTAGTTGTAGAAGTTGCAACTACGGTTTGCTTTTTTACACTGCCAAGATATCAATCTGTTTCCCAAAAATTGACAACCTCCAGTTGTAAACTTTCTATCAAGAGTTGCTCACGATGTTACGTCACTATTAGTATAAGCAACCAGTTAAAATGGAGAATCCAATAGAATACCAAAGGGCCTAAAGCGTGGTTATTGCCTTTTCAAATATCTAAAAATCCTCTGACTGTAAGAGATGGGTGGTCTCTGAAGTAACTTGAAATCTGAACATTGCACATACTGCAAACATGATATATGGTCCTAGTGCAGTGAAGATACATCAAAGAACCAATCACTAGATCTATAGAGATGTACATCATCTATATCAGCATCTCCATTCCTTGACCATAGGTTTTTCCAAATCTATAGGAGTTGAGCAGACTTTACATCAGTCGTAGTTGAAGTTCTGCACAATTTCAGCTCATATATAACAACCCACAATTGTCATAGTATGTAAATATCCAAATCTATTATGTGAGTGTGTACAATCTATCTGTTATATATGAGACTCACCTTTTTTAGGGAAAATTTTTACGCTTTTATTACATTACATTAACTTACTTTGCCAATATCTCTTAATATGCAATATACCTGGCATAACTAAGTTAACCGAGCTCAGGGCAAACTAAATCTTATTGGCAATCCTATCTTCATATATGTTAAGAAAACATCATAACATGTCAAGTCAATATCATAATATCATTCATTTCAAGTTCATTACTCCTATAAAGGTACCATTGCAAACATTTATCCCAAAACGGGCTTTAACCATTATGGCTGCCCTTAACCCTAAATCTCATGGAAGGGTTAACCCCCTAAAGTGAATTCACAAGCTACTAAAGCATATGTATAAGCAATATAACATCTCATTTGAAATATAAAATCCCTTCAACTTAAAGTACAAATCTCTAAAAGCTCAATGTACAAGTCATTAAGCATGATCTCTAAAATAGCCATTTTACCTCCGTTTTCATTCTAATTTCTTCACCACCACTTAAGCAAGCTACTACACTCATTTTAAAAGGTGCAACCCCTAATTATTCAATTCATAAGCTTTCATACATCTTTTTATACTCAAAACCCTAATTTAAAACCCTAAACCCTAAAACCGAGCTAGTTTTTGAACATGGACTGTTTCTTGATTTTTATCCATTGTAAACTAAAACCATATCTTAAATTGGTTTTAATAACATAAATTACAACATTATCAATCATAATCCATTATTATTTCATCATTCTACTTCTATTATACAAGAAGCGAATCTAGAAAACCCTAATTGTACCCTAATTGTGATTTTGACCCGTTTACTCATTTCCAGACCATCTCATTCTCATGTAAGCAACCAAGAGTCATTGTAAACCAATAAAATAAGTTTACAAACCTTTATCTATCATTAACCGTCCTTTCTTCAATAGTGTACGAGAATTACAAAGCTATAAAACCCTAAAAGTCTTATATGAACCCTAATTCCAAGCTAAGGCTTATTCTTTCAATTTCAAATCTATTGTTAACTTAAACAACGACCAAAATTCATAGATTAAGCCCTCCTACGGATCTGCCCTATTCCAACTCGCTCCGCAATCAAGGAGTATGCAATATATTAAACAAGATAGTCAAGAAACCCATTAAACGTGCCCTATTTAAACTCGTGACACTCTTTTCTTCAATTCTAATCCGTTTACCAAACCAATTGCTAATCTTTGCTAATCCTTCCTATATCAGACCTTGGCTACATGTATTAACTATCCTTAATCATTTATACATGAAATAAAGGCTTGAAAACCTATGAAACCCTAGTCGAATCCCAAAACAGCCCAAACTCCTTCACCATCAATTTTGACCCATTTCAAACCATTCCAAGTGAAAATAACTTATGTGAACCTCTTCTAGAATCCCTTAAGTAGCTTATTCACCTACTTTTAGACCATTCCTTTGGTCAAAAACTTGAGAGCACACATCTGGCTTCTTTTGCTTACTTTAGCAGCGGCAAGCCCCAAACATAAACACCTTATCAATCTACTATCCTAGACCTCCACCATTGATTTTCTAGCTTATACACATCATATACTAGACCCTCTATGT
Organism: Tanacetum coccineum; assembly: GCA_026074375.1. Classification (NCBI taxonomy): domain Eukaryota; kingdom Viridiplantae; phylum Streptophyta; class Magnoliopsida; order Asterales; family Asteraceae; genus Tanacetum; species Tanacetum coccineum. The sequence goes on along the minus strand of BQNB010087844.1, from coordinate 6,341 downwards.
GTCAATACCAGATCATAACCCTTGCTTACTCCTTATACCTTCAAATGGGTATAAATAGGACTCCTATGTCTTCATTTTTCTTCATCCCCCACTACCTCCTCTATAACCCTTACATAGAAGCAATACTTTGCTCTAATAGATCCTAAGTGATCTTAATAAGGATCAAGTTTAGAAAGGAAGCAAAGAAACAAGCAAACGAAAAGCCTGGGACGTCGTTATCTCTAGGCGTACGACGCCGAAAGTCTCCTGATTCTGACCCGTTTCCAAGCCATAAGCTCAAGACCAGGTTCTCTAAGCTTATGTTCTGCTTTTATAACGTTATAATGTTCATATGATCTTGCTAAAATCATAATATAATGCTTTGAACTCAAAAACCTAAGTGTTATGCCTTTTTGATCTAAAACTGTACACCCGAAACCCTAATTTCATGTTTTTACTTAAACTATGGGTTAATCTTGTAAAATTTTGTTATAATCTATCCTAATAAGCTTATATAATGTTAAAATAATTGCTTTTGATAAGTCATAAGAGCATTTGATCTTAAAACCCGGCGCCGTTTTCATTTAAAACCCTAATATGGACCCGTTTTAATTCCTAGGCGTTAACGAATGTTAATTTTACTTGCGTTAGTAAAATTTTCATATTTAGTTTATTATAACCTTATTAATGTCTATTGAAATGTTAAACATAAGCTTGCATGGCAATTTGGACATATTTTGTAATGATAATCAAGCAAAATGGTTATTTATCATAAATTTCAGAAACTTATAACTTAAAAGGGACTAAAAGTGTCATTTTTATCAATAGTTTTAGCTTCAAGGATTATTTTTGTCATTTCCAAAGTCCAAGGTTTATTTTGTATATCTAATAATAGTTGAAGGTCAAAGTCGTAAAAATGAAAACCCTAGGGGTCTACTTGCAATTTTCACAAAACATAGGTCTAAAAAGTTGTAACATTTTGAAAAAAGTGTTTAAAAACAATCCAAAACATTACCTCAGACATAACTTTAATTAAACGCTTGACGTTGCTTACATTTTCAGTTATTAATATAAATGGCTTAAAACTGCTTATGTTCTAAATCTCTTATATCATTCATCTTGATAGTGCTTTCAAAAATTCATGTTCCGGATCTAATTTTCACTACCACATCTAGGGGGCTTCATTATTAAGAAGTTTCATCTTGGCTATTTCGTTTTTGTATGAGTTGTTGGGTTACGATTTTAAAGTGCCCTAGCTCCACAAACGTTTACTGAATGACTTCGGAATTATGATGGAACGATACGGTATTTTGATAATTTTAATATCAATACCTACATCAATGTAAAAATCTTTACATATTCAATCAAACTAAGACTTGACATATATTACCCCAGGTTGCCCGTGACGAAGCCGTTACTATTCATTTCATATACATTGCTATCAATTTCCCTATAACTGTTCAGGTGAGTTCATAGCCTCGCATTTCAATATTTCAAATGTTTTATAAACCCGTGAAGGGGATACATGCTATAAACTGAATGCAAATTATTTTTGGTGTGCTATTTATTTACTATTGCCTAAGTAACTGCTTTGCCTTTAAAGTCCCCATAATCATGAACCGTTAAATTACTCTTGTAGTAAGCGCGAATGATGTGAATTGATCTATTTGGACCTGGACTCCCGTTGGTTGTTCCCAGTTTCATGTGTAACCAATTGCACTCATTAGAATTCATGCGGGTATTTTGGCAATGGTCCGCAGGGGCTATAACCATCTCACCATACCCTAAGGGCTTCGGATTCTTGAGCTCAATGGCAATATAAATTTTGTTTTTCATATATGGTATATATCATAAGAATTCCAAAATCTCTAATCAAACTCATAACAATATTAAACTCTTAGAACCAAAGTTCTAGAGTACAATCTTCCTAAGACTCAACATATTATCCTAGGTTACATGACGAAGCTGATTTCTTTCAAGTTGATATACTTTCCGCCCTTCGGTCTCATCGGATTATTTCCCAACCTTATCGGAAAGCAGTTCTTTTAACTCTTCGAAAAACTCTAAAGATAATATGATCCCACCTGTATTCTCACCTTTCTACAATAATCCTTGTTTAAAGGACGTACAAGCATTTTATACTAAGGAATCATCTATTTCATCACCAGATCCTATTACTCCACCAGCTGTTTTAACTCTATCTCCGGTATTACCACCATCACTACTATTTGATCCCCGATATTTCTTTGTTCTTGAAGAACTATTACCACCTAAGAAGCAAATCTATCCCCCATCTTCTTCCTTAACTACGTTATCTAATTCATCTTGGAATCAAACCTGTGATTTGATATCACCATCTTTCTCAGTTTATACTCCTACCCCACCTCAAATAATTGAAATAGGAAAAAGTTCAATTAAGATGCATCTGAAACATCATGAGGAATAAATCGAAGATATTTTAAATTACTTAGATGAACTCTCTTTTCACCACATTAAGAAAATGGAATAAGGACGTATTAATAGAATGATCATACGAAGAAATGGTAATGAACTAAAGACCGAACTTAAGAGAATCCGTACTCAGATTATCAAACTTCACAAGAAGCAATTAGGGCAAAAGGATAAGATTGCCTTTGCTCACTACAGAATTTCCAATCTTGAACAAATCATTGAGGAGATCCAAGCTCGTCACCAAACAAATCAGGAAGATCTTTAGAATGCCATCTACAAGCTCAAAATCAGCAAACTATCAGACTAGTTATAGCTTCATCCTAGCCACGGGATGTGTGGTATAAATAAAAACACTTGTCAAATCTTGACTATGTACAGTACTAAGACAAGTTGTTCTTAATACAAAGGAAAATCCCGTTACCTTGTTGTTTCATAAATACCAACTTATATCTCTTTCATCATCATCCCTGTCATCATCATATGCATCATTATCTCCGTCTCCATCATTATGAATCATACCATAACCTCTAGATGCTTATAAGTGCTTAAAATTCAAAAATAAGCATTACTCTTTAAGCATTTTAAGCATCACATTTTCTTTTAAGTATTACCTTTCAAAACTTGTGATATCATTCTTACTACGTGTTGTCTTATGTTGATAGAATGCCTCCCAAAAGGACGTCAACATCTGAAACACCAGCCATAACTTTGGCTGCCATCCAGCAACTGATTGCTAATGGCATTGCCACAGCTCTGGAAGCACAAGCTGCAACAATGGCAAGTGCTAGTAATCCCAACAGGAACACCAGACCTACTGGAATTCCTGCAGTGAAAATAGGAAACTACAAAGAGTTTATCAGCTGTCAACCTTTCTACTTTAATGGTACGGAAGGAGCAGTAGGTCTTACTCGCTGGTTTGAACGAACCGAATCAGTATTCTCTCGTAGTAGATGTGCCGAAGAAAAGAAAGTAACTTTTGCTACTGGTACTTTAACTGACGATGCCTTGTCCTGGTGGAATGCATATGCCCAGCCTATAGGAATAGAGCAAGCCAATCAAATTACCTGGACTGAGTTAAAAAGGCTTCTGACGAACAAGTATTGTCCCCGGACTGAGATCAGGAAGATGGAAGAAGAACTTTACAATCTGATTGTAAAAGGAAATGATCTTAAACCTTATGTTAGAAGATTCCAAGAATTAACGGTTCTATGTCCAAACATGGTGCCAAACAACGATAAACTCTTGGAAGCTTTTATCGGAGGTCTACCTCGAAGCATTGAAGGAAATGTTACTGCCTCTAAACCTCAAACTTTAGAGGACTGCACAGCGAAACGGGATAGATAGCATCTAGATACTGACTGAATGTTAGCTGATGTTCATTTGGAAGTGCAATGAGTAACAAACCCCTAGCTTTGACATCATTCTTTTTATTTATCTTTTCTTCTGTAGTTGCAGGTGTAGACATCTGTGTAACTGTTATCTCATTCTCCTCAGATGTTTGAGATACTGAGACCTATGAATCACCATTTTCTATTCTCCTTAGATGTTTGAGATACTGAGACCCATGAATCACCATTTTCTATCACTTCCTAGAGTGCATAGTCTTAGATCTAGAAGTACTGCTTAATCCTTATAGCCCACATCTCATATTCCCCTAATTTGAGTATGGGAAGCTTTGCATTAGGACCACTATTTGTAGATTCAAGCTCCATGTCTTCTAGATCAAAGTTTCTCAAAGCAAAGCTCTGATACCACTTGTTGATCCCAAACCTAGATCGATTCCTTAGGTTGTCTAAGGTTAAATTACCTTAGATAAATCCAAAATAACTTGTTGTAGAAACTTTGTGTGTATATTAAAGTGTATGCGGAATCTACACCTTAATACTCTAGAAGTAAAATCAATGAAACAGAAAATCTTAAACATAAAGATATAACATCAAACGCTGCAAAATTATTTTAGATCATAATACGAGTATCTTAAACTCTTAGTTATTAGGGTTATAACCATTGAAGCTTTTCTTATCGACTTTGACAACTATGAAAATGATAAGGAAGACGATTGCGTAGTTTTGTGATATCATCATCTTTTGCCCTAGAGCCTCTTTTATAGACTAAGGATTCCTTAGTCGGCTTACAATACATTCCTAAGATTATCTCAATCTTTTCTAAACATAAACGTAATCTTCTAAATAAATACATTATGTATATCTTGTACATAAATATCTTAACACTTATCTTCACACGTATTCTTGTTCTCCAAACAATCTTTATCTCTTTAATTCGTCTTTATCCTCTTGACAGTAGAAAGTCTTCAAACAGTTGTAATATTTCCACCAGCAGCACTAATAAACATAAGCAGTAGTAACATTAGTACTAGCAGTACTAATATTTCACTTACAATAGTAACATGTCTAGACATAGTCTAACTTTTACTACTAGCAGCACTAACTACTTAGCTTATATTTTAGTCTTCAACACTGAGCAGTCTTAACTTCAACTAACAGCAGTAACTTTATGCTATCAGTACTAAATTATACTAACGTAGTAACTAGTTAGATGGTAACATTATACTAACAGTACTAACCACTTAGCATAATTTCCATTATGTACCTGAGCTGCAGTAACTTCTAAGAATCCATGAAGTCTTTTAAGACCCAACAAAATCAAATATAAAAACTTAGGTTCTGATTCTGTTCTAGATGATCGATACGGCGTGCTGAGTATCAATTACAGTGGATACGCCATATTAATTGTTGATCATAATATAACGAGATCTTGCTTAGCTTGTATAAGCTTAAGTTGTATTGAATAAATCCAAAACAACTATGACAGAAACTTTGATTATGAATATCAAAGACTATGCGGAATCTAGTCAATGATACTAAGAAGATTTTACATGGAAACAGTAATAAACTAAGATCAAATCTATCAAAACAGTTTACATAAACTTTCAGCCTCAATATAAAATGAACACTCTTAATAGTGTTAGGGTTTACAAAACCTTGAAGCTACGAATAACACTTTTCTAGATATCTGAATTGATACGATTTTGGTACATTAAACTCAATACCCTAAGACCTCCTTTTATACACCAAGGAGTCCTAACAGGCTTACAATATTTTCCTAAGTTATCATGATCTTCTAAACAAATAACTTATACGTATCTCATACTCAAAAATATATTTTCTCTCATTCAAATCATAATCCAAGCTAAAGCAAGGTTTCAATTTCACAAGTCGTTGGGGAAATGACCCGAGTGATCATTCTTCCCGGTTAAGTATACGTATTATATATTATATATATCTTTTAGAGTGAGCTTTTCTTAAAGGAGACTTTAGGAAAGTTCTTAATTGCTCTTTTGGAATATTATTATATATTTTATAGTATATAAAAACTACTATTAGTCTTTATCAGCAGTATTAAGTTACACTAGCAGTACTAACTTTATGCTAATAGTTGTAACTTTACTTAAGCAGTACTAACATACACTAGCAGTACTAAGTTACACTAACAGTGGTAACTTTTATACTAGCAGTATTAACTACCTAGTAGTATTTCTTCTAAGTCTTTGAGCAGTCTTAACTTCCATTAGCAGTAGTAATATATACTAGTAGTAGTAACTCTAACCTTAGCAGCAATTACTTCCAAGCAGCATCAAGATGCTTTTAATCCCAACAATCCTCCCCTAAACTTGATATTCTTCTTCTAAATCTCAAGTTTCTTCATTAAAAGTCTTCACCATCACCAGGAGGATGCATTCAAACACTTCTAGGATTCTGGACCAGTTTAGTCATGAGCTTAAGAAGTTGATAGCACATCTCATTCTAATGGACAGTTTGAAGCTTCTTGTTGAGCATTTTTGTGATTGTTGCAGGTGTAAGTGAATACTTTTTCTCTACCAGCATAAAGAT